>JAULBU010090331.1:0-49884 GCA_032358235.1 Odonthalia washingtoniensis
TTCATGAGCCCAATATTTGTGCATAACGGAGCCCATTATGCAAAAATATTGGTGTCATGAATAAATTAAATGCACCGGGATACACATATCGGATATGTGTATCCAGATGCATCTAATTTTTTCTTAATTTGTATGATCCCTGCGGAAAATAAAGTGTAGAACTGAGGTAAATCCACGTGCTGCACAGCATGTACGCGAAAATTGAATTTCCTTGTCAGGTGGGCTCACTTTATTAATGTACATAGCTAGAGAAAATAAATTTCTGCAAGGGAGTTACATACAGTAATGATACATACAGTCGCAATGTAGAATATTTCCAATTGTTATTCTTTCGGGTAAGTTTCACTGACATGATAATATGTCGTCATATGTACATTTTAAAACTTTATTTCACATATTGAAGGTGATGAAAACATTTGCTTCATATCCTTTTAATCCACTTGGGTCATAAATTACTTGTATATCTCAAGAAACTTGACCAATTCTACTATCAACGGGAGAAACTTTAACATAATTTGCGTCCTGTACTACAGTTATCAAATTTACCGTGTTTCGAACTACAGCGTTCCATACTATGGGCCGCTGTAGTTCAGAACATGGAAAATTTGATAACCCAGAATTTACAGCTACCACAGTTACTTCTTCTGCTTTCAACTATGTAATATTCCCAAATGAACTGGCTCAAAATGTAGGATCTTCCAAACACGATCTTCAGCCGCCGCTATCTCAAAAATTAAATTTCCATTTTTTTAACTAAATCACATGAATTATTTTTTTGATTTGAAGTATTTATGTGAAGAATTTCAACTTTCAGCGCGTTAAGCAGTTGAATATGCCATCGTGAAATATTTCCAAAAATAACAATTCGCCTATTATTCACGATTTGCCCATACGTAGTTATTCAAATAAAAAACTGCTCTTTCTGTAACTTTTGCACCACATACATTCGATGGAAACCATTCATTGATTAATCCCTTCCACAGCCGTTCTAATTCACGTTCACTGTTGGCTTCTCTGCACACCTCCAAATATTTTCTAAATTATAGCCAAGAACCGGATCTGGCTTGTGCTTTTAATGCAGGTTGTATGTCATTTTTCGTGGTCTGGTCAAATAAATGAAACGCGCATGTCAAGTGCTTAATATGCGTTGAGTACGGCGGTGCTTTGATGGCATCATAAATCGCATTATCTACACCAGTAAAATTACTGATGGAAGAGGACTATCAAATGCGGCATGCCAATTATACAAAAGTTTAGAGTTCTGTATTATGTCTTCCAAGAGTCCTAAATTGAATAAAATTTCCCTAGATTTTTCCTCTGAGTCAACAACAGAAATTGTTGCCAGTTTGTACGCATATGCTGTCAAATGATGTGTAGTGTCCCAAAATAATAAGTCTCCGCACCTCTTCACTATATCCTTAGAACTTTTAAAACTCCAGAAAGTGTTATTTAATATACCACACTCAGAAAATAAGTACAAAAGGTAATCTAATTTTATTTCGAGACGCTGATCTTTGAGAAAGTTTACCAACTTTTTTGAATCGTCTTCGTCCATTCCAATGATGATATGAAATTACGAACAGTCTCATACTCAATCGTAAGGGATAGAGATTTATTACTTCAAAAGATAGCATCTTTGAGGTGGGACCATGCTTTTATGTTCGAACACTTTCCGCGTTAAAATATATTCATAAAAAACTGGAAACAAGAACTTTCTTTTTAATTTGATAAAATGTCATTTTTACTGCTAATTATCATATAAAATCCGCCCACTTCGGTCATTTCATGTCTGTCATGAACCAAATTAATCAAATTTAAACTTGTATAGTCATCAATTGACAAACCTCCATTGTTTTCATTCCCCACTAATTGTTTTGATATTATTTCGTTGTGAATTAGAATATTTTCAGAGATTGATAAAGGAATGGATGTGACACGTGGGTTACAGCCGACCTTTTTAGAAATACGAACTCTCTTTCCAGAGGATTTATTTTCTCCTCGTGACCTGAATGAGTCCAGTATGCCCTCATTCTTCCCCCTCCTTTTCCTTGGCATGTCCATTTAGATAAAATACCCATTCTTGAATTCGCGTATCGACAGAGCTGTTATATCATAGTTGAGTCGGCTTTTAGAATCACCCATTGCTCAAAACTACAAGATTTGCGTTATTCGGAATATTATTGTAGAAAAAAACCGACCGTCTGTACCTGGGAGTTGGATTATGCCACCAACTTTGTGATTTTCTTGTTCTGAAACTAAGTCTGAAATATCATCACTATTCGTTGGTTTCCCATCCATTTCCAGAATCGTGTCTTTTTCTGCATTTTGATTTATGCTGTTTCTTTTTGTTGTTCTATGTTGTTATCTTTAAATTGTGAAGATTGTTTTCGGTCCCTGCTTTGAGAATAAATACTACTATTTTATGGAAGAACCTTACTTGCCTCCGCAGAATTAACCGTCAAATCGGCCTGGGAACCAATCAATAAAAAGAAACGTAATCTTCCGAGCAGCCGAGCAGATATAAGGACTAAATATGCTGAGGTACAGGTAAAAGTCAATAAAACTCCAACAATGACCGGGTAGATGTAATGCTTAAATCTGCTCGGGCACCAGTCATTAAAAAAACACATCCCTGACCGGGCATAGGGGTTAATTCTTCCTGGGCATCGGCCAATAAAAAAATCAACCATGGTCGGGCAGGTATGGATTGAATATGCTAGGGGCACCGACAAATTAAAAATAATTTGCCATTGTCGGCCAGATATAAGGAATAAATCTACCCGGGCATCAGTCAAAAAATAAAACTGAACTTGCCCGGGCAGATATAAGCCTTACATCTGCCTCGGCAGCTGTTTGCGTCCCCGCTTCATTTACTATGTTTTAATAGAGAATTTGTAGAGTAACGGGCTGGTTTGAGCACAGTTTCACAACAATATGCAGTTCATAGAATTATCATTTGGGAGACTCTTTTTTTTGTAAAGTGTGTTGAAAATCAAAACTTTTTCACAAGAAATGCAACAAAAACGGTTTTCAGGTGATAGTACAGAGTGTTCTATTACGGCTACTTAAAGGAGAAGGAAAATATAAATAGTAACGTCATGTTACGTGTGATGGAGAAAATGTACTTAATACTGTATGAATAATGTAACTAGATTAATTAAATAATGACAATAATAAAGTAAGTAGCAACACAGAGAGAATAATAATATCTGATGTGCTGTGCTAACTCCAGTGTAATAACAATGTAATAAGTTGTGAGATATATATATCTCAAGTTGTAATAAAAAACAGGTAATGAACCTTATTTCAAACACAATAAAATGGTGCATGTAGGAACAAGCAGGGTCGACCACCTCCGAAAGAGACCAATCAAAACATATACGCAACAGAAGAAGCAAGTATATCAGTAGAAAATAATTATAATTTCGAAAATGACATATTAAAAGGTAAGATAATATATATTACAATCTACTTAATAAAATTTCTGATATAATTGTAACTGACTGACATTTTTACAGAATCTGCAACAAGCGCAGACTCGGTCTCTCCTACGTTCCTCACAGGACTGTTGGAAAAATGACCATTGAAAAAATCATAAAATAATAGACTACATAAATCCAATCAGCGCCGAAGAAGAGAGTAGCGTAAACTCCCCGTCTGTGGAACGTAATGGAATATTGAAAAATACTACTGCATCCAGAAAAGATCCGGCAACCAACACGGTTGCAGTAAAACTGTAGAAGAAAATTCTCCATTCTGCGAACGCCGTGAAATTTTTGGAAAGAAAACAGGAAATAGGAGCAAGAATTGAGGGGGTAAAATGGAAAGAATAACAATAACACTGATATGGACGCATGTAATGCGATATGCGATGTATTGAGCTGGACTACGTATAGACCAGCTCCTAAAGATATGAATCAGAACAAACATTAATATATTTGATTTTACATAAAATTAATAAATGAATATATTTATTTTTAGTACAATAGGTGATGTTTCTAATATTAATGAAAATAAATAATGAAAATAAGATTTTCAAATATTGACAGGTAATAATATGTAATAAAGAAATTATCAAAAAATAAGAAGCATACTTATCATGACTGTACATCCTCTACACATGATGTGTAGAGGATGTACAGTCCTGAATTATAATATAAATTTTAATTAAAAAATTCATATAATATGAATTGAATTTTGATACTGTACAAGTAATCGTAAGAAAACTTGACAGTAAGAAGCTGAAAATCAAACTTATACGTACTGTAGAAGATTGGTCGAACATGAACAGGGTTTTCACTTTCTGTCTATTGGTGTAACTACCGATGACCACCTAACAATATATACTGCAACATAAGCGAAATCAACTTCATTCCATGTGCAAAACATACGAACGCATCAAAAACTATCAGGTGATTACATGATGATGTGGCGACAGTTGAGGTGGTGCGTATTGCGGCAGTTCTGATAGTTGGTATGGCGACCATGTGTATAATGATGGAGTAGCTGTGGCCAGTAGCTGTTCGGAAATGAATAGCAGGAGTGGTGGTGAATTTCCTGCACGTCAGAAGGCAGCGGCAGATATGATTTCTACATGCTTCTGGTACATGAAATTTGCGTAAAGTTGAGAACTTTTTGGAATTGTGTACGCAACATAAAAATTGTGAAATTTGTGATTACGATTTGATTTAATTGTATAAGATGGGGATGTTATTTGGTGTATGAACACTTGAATAATTCATTTATTGATCTAACGCATAGTGATGGGGTACAAGACCATTTTTATACAACTGATACATTAATGACTACAAATAAACAGGAATGTGGTGATTTGTTTGTTACCAGTGGTAACCGTAATGATGTAGAGGACAATACAGAAAAGTGGAATTCATGTAAGTTTCCATGACATGATAGTATTTGTGATGATGTACACTGTGAAAAATGAGTGCCTTTCATGATTTGTCACAACGATGCTCCAGACAGTCGACACAATGTTGACGGTGCGATAAGCGCTCGAGATTGGTTGAAAACAGTTCTTCATCACCTGGAATTGAATCCGGTCCGATACACTATTTGGATTCCTCAATTTGGATAGGAAGTTTTTCCTCTGTGGAAAAGATATTGCGCTTACGTGTTGGATCACCGACATATTGAATATTATGGATTTTACAGCGATGGTTATTTTAAGAACATGAAGAATCACAATCATTTATATAACGTGAATAGTTGCGCATCATGTGATCATGTGAAGAAATAGTACGAGGGATTAAATAAGGTGATCAAAGTGGAGAATAACCAAAAAAATGTTTATACTGTGAAAAATGTCTGCATTTCATGTTTCGAAATAATTGATGGTATCACTAAAATGGTGTTTCCTTACAATGTGGTGCATAGCCGTAGTCTTGTTATCTTTTACGTTGTTACTATTTATGTTTAGCATGACACGGTTCAGGTGTATATTTTCTCATTCTCTATGGAATAGTTTTATTGTTATTACATAGTACTGGGTATGCAATATGAATTATGTCACAGTATTCGGAATATGATACACCCACAGTTAGTATGGAATAAGTATAATTACACTTACCGCATAATTATAATTATGCGATAAAATACCGTAATACATACCTGATCAATCGTACACTAATTCTATCACCATATATATATATATCAAGAATTGAGTATTGCATACAGTTTCAAGAACGAGGGGTTGATGAATATAACATACTTATAAACAGCGTTTATAAAAATATCATTATAATTTATATAATACTAAACACTAATTGAGAAATACAAACAGATTAAATCAACTTATTGTAATGTTTTTTTATATTTCTGTTTCAAATTTCTTACCGTATTTCTAATTTGTTGTAAGGTAAGAAAACCTATAGGTAAGTCTTCTTTCTCAATTTGTAAAACCTCTTTCAATTTATCAACAACAAGTCTTGGGGTAATTTCCGAATGTTTTGATAAAACTTCAACTATACCGTCACTATATGTAGTATCCATACTCTTTCTTCGAACACCAATAATACGTGGAGTTATTATTCTTCTGTCACCTTGTTCCATCGATGCGACAGGTTG
Source organism: Odonthalia washingtoniensis (assembly GCA_032358235.1). NCBI lineage: Eukaryota > Rhodophyta > Florideophyceae > Ceramiales > Rhodomelaceae > Odonthalia > Odonthalia washingtoniensis. The sequence continues at coordinate 6,085 of JAULBU010090331.1, forward strand.
TTGATTTTGTATATGACATGGGCTCAATACAAATGAATATACAGATATATGAGGTGTTTGAACTTGGAATTTTTGGTTTGGTAACGTACTATGAGTTTGCTGTTCATTTCCTTATACATAGCAATTTTCTATTACTGATTCAGATGGAATTGCATCAATTTGCAGCGGTATAGAAACGCACTGATATATTGTTTCTATACTTGATTGTGACGAATCACGGCGCGGTAGTATTGGTGATGCATTGATGTGGTTCTGCGAAATTAGATGAAATGGATGATTTGATGTTGATTGTGGTAGAACACATTCCCTAGTTGTTGGATTGACTACGGATAAACTTTGATATTGTGTGCCGCATTTTTCAGTTATAACTATGGAAATAGGCGCAACTTCCATGTTTATATATTGATACTGTTATCATTAACTATCTGTTGCAGTAACTGTTGTGCTTCTACAGCTTTTGTTTTCTTTAATATACGCATTTAATTTGATATACAACCTGTTCGTAGTTCAGATGGTAATATATATGCTTCGGGATGTGCTTTTACAATATAATTCTGCATCATTGCAACAATAATTTTTTTCACGGGGTTTACAGTACCAATATCAAACCAATTCTTCATCTCAGCAGCATACAAAGAGACTGGATCATTTCTCAACGTTTCTACTCATTTACTTGCACAATCCCAACCTGTACTCGACATTATAGCATTGTTCTCTCTCTCATCGATAATGTCTTCAAGTAGATGATTTGGTTCTAATATTGTATACATTCTGCAACAACCCCAATCCTTGAAAATAGAATTAAATGCAATGATAATAGATCTACTAGAACTATAGAAAAAAATAGAAGAAAAACAATAAGTTGTACTCACTGTTCTTTCTTCTATTTCTTTTTCACGTTCTTCAACATGTTCGTCATATTTCTTCTTCATACGATAACGGCGGAAACATTTTTCACAACTATAGTCACCACCCGTCCCAAACCTTCTTATCTTTATCTCGTTTCCAATATTCTTCGTAATCATACTACTTTCTTCTTCATTGTGTTCTACAATTTTAGAGATGTATTCGACATCATCCTCTTCTTCGGAATTATTATTTAACTCTATGATTTCTTCCCTGTCGGTATATTCAATCTCTTCTTCCACACCCTCTGTTGAAGTATTGTGATGTATTTGTACTGACCTTTTCCAATTATGTATTTCATTCATGAAGTGCATTTAACTCTAGTTTCTTTTCCGAAAAATATAACTTCATCAGTCCCGATGTTCAGTATGTCCTGTACTACTCTTCTTGTTGAGACCCCCTCTGCAACTATGATTTCATCATTACCGAAACTACTAATTACTTGTTATGGATATTCTTCCTCGAGGCTATTACGAGAACATACCTGCTCCACGCCTAATAACTCAGTTTTCACATTACTGTCAACATCGAAAAATGCTGGGTTCCATAATTTTCTATTAAGGATGTTCATGCATTCCATACAATAATTTTCTGCTGCTGCCTCCTGAATGTTTATATAACGTTACGTCAAAGTTCACTTGTCCATTCCTCCTGTATATTTGTTCTGCTACTTTTCCAAATGATACAATTTTTATTTTTATTTGCGTTGAACCATTTCTGGAGCCTAACATGATCACTTTCAATTGATATTAATTCAACAGCCGTATTTCGTAAACCACCGTCGTAAGTCAACGATTACACAACATCATCAGGAATAATAAGGTCCACTTGTTATTCCGTTACAAATCGCGTTACCTGTCTTTTCGATATAGCTAAATGAGCATCGAACCTACTTTTGCCATCCTGTGCAGAGAGATGGACGATACCCATAAACTTCATTCCTTGACTTTCAAAAATTTGCACACATATTGCTCCAAACAGATCATTTTTGTAACATTTTGCGTTAGTAACGCATTGTAACAAATAGTATCTGTTACAATCCATATTTTTACAAGTTGACATCTGCTTCGTATGCGAAACATGAATGCCTCAAAAATACTAACAGTTTCCACACAATCCTGCGTTGTATCATTACGTACAATGTGATCGACAAAATACATGTCAAGTTCTTCATTTTTTAAAACGTGAAAACGTCTTCAGATGGAGCATTTTTACATGTTTTGCTACGCTTCCTTCTTCCTCATGTATTTAACTTTCCGTTCGTATTTATTTCCATTTCTTTCGGTCTTTCTTGTTTCTTTTCATCTGTTGATTCTCTGTAAAAAAACGCCGCTTCCGTTCCCTGGCATCCATCACTTTTCAAGAAATTGAACAGTTGATTCTAGATGGCGAACTCGTTCCAGTTTCATATTATAGTCTATATGCGCTACACATGCAGACCCAGCTGGAAGGGTCTTCATATATGACGTAATTTCCGCTATGCGTTCATTCTGTACTCTCATTTTACGAACATGCCACATGTAAAGTTTCATCTTATGTATACAGTCATTTCTTACTTCATTTATTATGTTTCCGTCTCCTACTTCTTTCCTTATGTTTTCCATAACACCAAATATTGAAAGACATTCCTTACAATTTCCTTCTATTTGTTCGTTTCGAACTCCGTGCAACAGAGCAAAATTTATACGGTGTAGAGGATCTTCGCTTTCAAGATGGGTACTATAGTTGTATTTCAGGAGTTCTCCAACTTCTTGTAATTTTTCTTTGAAATATTGCTGCTTTTCTTTTTCTACAATTTCTTTTTACACAAAGTTTCTCATGTTTATCATGTTGTCTTTCAAAAGGAAATTTTTATATTTATTCAATTCATGCCTGCTGATTTGCTTGCCCTCGTCTTATTTCATTTGCCATACTTATAAATAATGTTCTACCTATTTTACGACTACTCACTACTGTATACAGTGGTGCGAAGATATATCTTTTTCCATATAACATTTTCTCCACATTTCCTCACTCGATATTTTTCATAGTACTGACGGTATTCTGGTGCTCTCACCATTTCATTGCACGCGCTTTGTTCTCCAATATAGCCTTTGAACGTTGTCATTCCTAAAAATAAAGATAACAACCTGTTTTATCTCTATATCACTAAAACATCTTCGTCCAGACCTGTGTTTCACAATAGTCCCCTCATTCACAAGATTTAACCAATCACTCCTTTCAAGTTTTCGTGCGACACAAAAAGCACCACTTACTGTTGAATTCTTTTTCAGAATTCCATTTTTAGATACTGTCTGTACCTCAGTTTGCATTACTTTTCCTGTTCTACAGTTTCTTTAGAATTTTCAGATTTGTCATCTACACCGAATAGTGTATTTAATGTTACAGTAGTAACATTATTTGCAAACACCACTTGGGGAAGTCTAATTGTGCAAAGTGTTAGTAACATTAATGAAAAGTAACACTATGAGCATGCATATGGCGTGGAAATTCTATAAAAACATTTAATGTTAGTAACATTATTTACATAAGAACGAAAAATTGTACGCTTGTCAATTATGACCCCTTTTGCACAGTTGGCAGATACTTTTCTGTACAGCAAGGGGTGTCGAGTTCGAAACTCGATGATGTCACAGGTGCTGAAACTAAAATCTTTAATTGAAATTTTGAAGAGTCAGTCCGGACAAGGATTTATAGTTTGACTTTTACGCAATAATTCACAATGATTTCATGAGAAGGTATCTTTTCTGCACTTTGGCAGTGAAGAATATCGAGCATGGTCGTCGACTTGATGAGAGTTCAACTTCAAACGTCATTCGTTTCAGTCTATCTGAGTCTTCCATTCTACAAAACAGGGAACGCTGCAAGCAGGGATGGACTGGTGGTGTGTGAAAAACATATTTTTTAATTTACACTTCATTGAACCTCGTCCGGATTGTCTCCATCAAAGTTTACACTATTCTTGCCAATAACGGTCTGCAAATGTAGGAATAGTTCGCAAATATCCCATAGACCATTTACTTGCATCGCAAGGCCACAGCTAATCATACACTTTCTAGCCTATGTCAAGCCGTTCTCATCACGCTCCTTCGTAACATCACGTACTGCATTTTCTGCTGGTTTCATAAAAATCTCTTTTTTCCGGATTCTTAAATAGTCCAGAGGTCGTACCATGAGAATTAGATTGCACAGCGGCAAGGACAAGTATAAACTTGAGCTCTTCCCACCTTTTTCGCCACGCAAACTTAATCTTCTGTATGACATAACAGTCAGCTGGTAGAAGCAGAACGGTCGCGTTTGCAGGAAAAAATCAAATTTCAGTCTTGATTTTCTGAAGTGCTTCTTAAGATATAAATCACGCGTCCTTTCGTTGCAAAGAGCAAGTAGGGCTCTTTTCTCTTGCGTCCAAAAAATCACAACCCGACGATCGATCCATTCCTTTGGCCCAGTTCTGTAGTAGACACCAGGTATATAGTCATCCACACCACGAATGGGCTAGTTTTCATATTTGTTCCGGAAAATCATAAATGGTGTCTCGATAAGCGATCGAGCACCACCAGAGATGAGAACCATCATTTTCATTCCCCCACCACCTGATGTGACATCTGCATACTTCAAAGCCTCGCCTCCACCAAAAACAAGTGCCCGATCATCAGCCATGTTGAAGATGAAATGTGTTTCATCGGCATTCTCAACATTGTCCTTATCCAATTTCCCGCTAGAAAAATGAGCTGCGATATTTCCCAGGAAGTATGCCACCCGGCGCTCAATCCTCTCCTGTATATCTGGTGAAATCTTCAGTTTCCCCGTCTGCCTACGAATCACGATGTTGTGTCGATACATGAAACGATGTGCCCATTCTGCAGTAACAAGATCTAAAATGCTCAATGAATCACTACTACCTCTAATATCTCAACTGTATCTTGGATTGGATCTACTGATAATCATATCCTTGGCCATCAAAGATAATGTGTTTGTTGAAATCTTCATGCCTCATTTCCGCATCCTATCAAACTCAACCACAAGATCGTCCTCCAACGCTAAAACCAGTTGTCGCAATTTCCTTCCCTGCCTATTCAGGCTTTAGTACGAATTCTCTTTTTCCATGCTTTAGTCACATGTGCCACTGAAGTTACCATTCCGCCAAGTGTGGCCCCACTAATCAAATATGACATCAAAGTATGACGCGCTTCCCAAGGCGCTTAGAGCGCAAAAAGTTTGCCAAAGTATCAGAACGAAATAGTGACGGAAATTGTAAAATTGTTTTGGATTTTATGCGAATTGATGTTCCAGAGCGTGCCTCCTCTGCGATGATCCACAGAATTACACTTGCTCTGTCATATAGCAAGATTACATTTTTCGCTCGTCGCTTGATGTCTGTCGGATGGATGACAGTTTCTTCTGAATTATCATTTGGGATACATAATTTTGGACCAAGTCAGGAGTTGAAGGTATTGTCCCTGTGTTTGTGGAATCTGCCAGTATGGGAGAGACCTCATGTTTCTCGGTTGAGTTGGTTCTGTTGGTGTTGGTGTTGCCTTCAGACATGGCGCATTGCAGAGTGATGATGATAGGTGATGGTGACGGCTTCATATCAATTGGTCTTGAAATACGAAAAATGGCAACGTGGGCTCGTTTTGCAGTAAGATTTGTGAGAAACTTATGAGTAGAAATTTGAGTATTTTATTTGTTGTTGGAATAAAAAGTAATGTATTACTTTTGAATTCCATCTTTACGATTGAAAGAATCTATTATATTCAAATTTGAATACAAATACAATCAGAACTACCCCTTGTTTGGACTCGTCCAACTTTGAATTTTAATTCAATCAGAGCCGTTCAGATAAAGGGGATCCTTGTGTTTACTGTACTGTACACGTAACGTATGAAGTTTGAAAATGACCATTTCATTTTGATTAAGAACTTTCCATAGGTTCACCGTGTTTGAAAAATAGCTCAACCTCAGTATTTTTAATAATGTTACTAATATTATTTGAAATCCTGACCTCGAGCCAAAATTTTAATTAATTTGAGTAACATTAATTACGATGTAACATTAATCAATCACTAACATTAAATACATTATTAGGTGTAGAAAATAGTCCATTTCTTCCGCACTAACTTCGTCTTCAAATTCGTGCAATAGCCTTTGTACCTCCACACCACACAAACGACCAAATAAACAAGCTATAAGTAACCGTTTCTCAATACTGCCCTTCTTCGTATTTCGTAATGCCTGGATTATACCGTCTTTTATGTTGATACGTTCAAATTTTTTTCGAAGGAATGCGTTGTACAGACCATCTCCGTCATGTGGAAATATTAACTTCGTTGTCTTCCTCGCACATATATCTGTAGTTTTAACAAGTACCTTCTTAAATTTTAGTGAAAGATGCCCTACTGGTCTACATTCCATTATCTTTTCTGTATATTGGTAACTTTGAATGTACTTATCCTCGACGCCGTAAAAATATCTCTCACGTCATGTGTAAATGCATTTTTCCATACCTTCATTTCATCCAGAATATGACTCAATTTCACATCAATGTTCGTTATTCCATTGCATGTGGTTGTGATGATGTATTTATCATCGTTATTCATTGCGTAATTTCAAATATAATAGAAAACATAAGTCATAATTTGCATTACCAATGCTAAACTGTATGTAGTAACGAGAATGAACCGGTAACATGAAATGAAATAAAAATAATTGTGAAGAATAATAGTTTTCAAGAAACTAGCTCCTTACCATTTGTAGACACAATTAATACACTCAATGTTTACATTCACAACTGACACTTGTGACAATACCTGTATTACAAATACAAGATCACGTAGCGGTTAGATTAATTACCAAATACTGGTTTCTATTATACAGTTCCAGTGAAATCAGAACACTTGAACTCCTTGATACCTTCCTTTACACGTAGATTACGTCTGCAAACTACCACTGTAACGTAGATGACTTACGTTTTCGTTATCTGCCCACTTCTTCGTTGTCTGACACCCACTTTGGCGATTGAATTGGGAAATCTCTGTCACAAAGCATTCTTCGACTTATTCTTGTGATAATCCTATAGTAGGTGTATACGGATCGTTTTTCCTTTCAATTATTGATTTCAACAATGGAAAAAACGCTCTGCTTTCTCGCCGTGTTTTGAGTCTTCTTACTACAATCCCAATATGCGTTTCACATAGTAATCCACCCATGTTTTACTTCCTCAATACATGATTTCTTATCTCATTTTACAATTCACATCATCTACTATTCTTGAAACACTTCTTCTAGTAATTCTTCATCAAATGTTATTATTTAAAATACCCTACTTTTCCAAATTTTTCATACACCATGTACTTTGTCAGACATTCTACTTCTCATAATAACAGTACGTGTAGAAAGTACAATGGCACGTTAGCTCATATTTCTATTTGGGTCATTTCATGATTAGACCCTAGACAGAGATGTAAACGTAAGGTTCAGTACTGAGATTTTGTGAAATGTTTCCAGTCAGTACCGAGATACTTCATAACGACAAAATCAGTACAAAAATTTTGCAAAAAGTGACAGATCAGGCCCGTGATAAACTTTATGTGCAGAATTAGTACCGAGATAATTACATTTTTTAAATTCTATCCGTTTACTCAGTACTATTAGTAGCAAATTGGTAAATTGAAGTAATAATCATGTCAAATCCCAAAGACCTTCGTACTAATTATGGAAAATACAAAAAGTATTGGTACGAAAAACTGCGATTTGTGGAAAATAGCCGAAATCCAAAGTGGAAATATCGGTACTAATCTCGTGTTTGTGCTCCTGAAGAAGTAGTTGTTCCTGAAGGGAGAGGTTGTGGAGCACAATCTTTCTCCTCCAAATGGAATACTTGGCTCAACTCACAAGTTCTTGCAGTATGACCCCGAAGGTGGCATAGAGAACAACTGTAGAGAGGCTTACTTTGTGTACGACATTTCTCGTTCCATGACCTCTTTTTTCCCGCGATATTTACGGGACGACCACATGGGGGAGGAAGTGTTACAGACACATGTAGATGTTCCCCATCTGCGACTAATCTTCTGGCTTCTACAATGTACATTTGCGGAAGTTTTCCGAGTGGAAGAGCCTGTTGCACACCTCCTGTAACCACCTCAATGACAGGCGTGCATATCGTCACATTTCTGAGGCGCTGCAGTTCCTCCACTACTTCCGGCCTGAGTCAGGCAGCAGCGTCTTGGACATTTATTGAATTTTTGTGTTGGGTCCTGGTCAATGAACAGAGGGTTATTCAAAGTGTACTTTTTCTCGTACTGCACACGCATATCTACATTGTTATAGACTACTGGGTGCATTCAGAAATTAAATAAATTGACTGTTAAAAAATTTGATTTGAATTTAGTTACATCAGAAAATAAATTTCAATTAAACACGTGTTCTTACTGAGAGGAGACTCTATGGTTAATCCGGTAACGGTAAAACCGAAACCGAAAATATCACCGAACTAATGCCCATTTACCCCGGGAACAGAATAATCGAAACGGAAACTTTCACCTAAATAATGCCCTATTTCCCGGGAACAGAAATATCGAAACAGAAAATATCGACGAAATGATGCCTATTTTTCGTTAAAAGTAAGTCATCAGCATGTAAAGGAGGATGTGAATCGTGTGTATATCTTTATATGTTTTGTAGAAAGAGTCACACAACGTTTCTATGAACCTGAAGTAGCAACATGGATGACTTCACGTCAACAGAAACCCAACCTACACCTTTTGCAACATTTCAATCCAATTTTGAAGGTGAGGGTTCCCCGGTCAACTTCGTGCAGAACCAATTATGACACAGAAAGATAAAACAGGAAAGCGAAGCGGATCACCAAACTACAATGCTGAAGACATTGAAAAACTATTGGAAATAGTACAAGACGTGGAGCCAATTGGTGGAAACGACTGGTCCATAGTATGCACTCAATTCAACAACTATGCCGAGGAGTACTTTCGTCCACAGTACGAATCTATATCTCTTCGGATGAAAATTTACAAACTCGTTAACACCAAGGAGCACACCGGGGATCCCTACTGTCCTCCACGTGTTCGCCGTGCGAAGCATATCGTTCGCGATATCTTGTCGAAGGTGAATGCGGTCTCGGTGGGAGATGATATCGAAAATTCTATGTCAGATGAATAAGATACTGAAAGTCCAGATACTGACTCGTCTCCATAGATATGATGTCTTCAGAGTGTTCTAGACGAAAGAGGACTTCGGATGCTGACTTCTTTGGTGCTTGAAAAAATAAAATAAGAGCAGGACGCACTGGGGTGAGAATGGAGAGCAGGGAAAGCAATGATGTTGATCCTATATCACACGTTGGTGATATATCACGTGCTAAACGCAGCCTCATGGATCAACCGTTGCGTGAGGAAGGCAGTAATGAATTGTCCAAGAATGACGTTAAATCAAATGTGCGAGAAGACGTACGAGCGGAACTTGCACCTGCATTTGAAGCACTAAATTGAATGAAGATGTTGATTCAGATGCACCTTGAGAAGTACTGATGAGAAATGTAATATTTTTCAAAACACTGAGACCGTCTATCCCGTGCGCGTTAATGACATTTTGGCCAACATGCGTTCGAAGCGCAGTAATTGTGATTAGTAAATATAAACCAGTTATGTTCTATCATCGCAATGTTACTTCGCTTTGCTCTTCTCTAAACCTGTTAATCCACTGGGTCGTGTTCGTTTCTTCATTGGCGTAAGTAGTTCTAATTTGGCTCAATACAGCTGGGCGAGTTCTTGCGTTCAGTAGGCCCACAAAGGCAGCATAGGTTTTCTTTTTTCACTATCCGGTGATAATGACAACCGACATCGTCCAAATGGGGCTTTCACAGCCCGAATACCTCACTCAGTGGACTGTCTCTCACTGGGCATTAGCCTCTAAAGCATTATGTCTATACCGGTTTCTCTGCGCTCTTCGGTATCCCAGTGGTCTCGTTGCTCTTCCCAGAACATATTATTTTTCCATCAGCTACTATTTCATGAGACTCAAACGCGCTGTCTCCTAGAATCGAAAATCGAGGCGGCGTCATCATATCAGATAGATTTAGATAAATAAGTCCAGGAAGCGACACCAGTTTTCTATTGTGCCATGAACCTGGAAAGTTGGTGCCCGCGTGTATCACCTCTCCTTCAAAGTTGAATACAAATAGATTTATTACCTCAAAATTAGGTGTATACCCCTCATAAAACGCGTTCTGCGCATCTTTCTCTACGTATGCCACGCAAGTCATTCTCCCACCATCCACCACACAAGACACATTCCAAAGAAGGCATCCTTGAGGCCTTTTTCCTCAAGAATATTTGAAGACTCCTTCAGTTTTTCAAACGTGGGCTAACATACCTTCAACGCATCTAATCTTCCCTTTCTTCAAATACGAAACATAACCTCCATGGCTCAGTCAATCCAGACGTTTTCAGATGTTGGAAACAACCCAACTATATGACAAGCAGTATACTGCCGGCCACTTGTCTTGAGATACCAAAGTAGTGCTAGAATATCTAGACAGTCAACAGTAGGGGGACTCCCACGAACCTTTGGTCCTGTACAATACGGAATAGTGTAGTATACGAACGGTCTGCGGCACAAAAACAACGGTAAAAGATTAAATACAGAATATCTGTCGAATTTTAGTGATAAAATGAAATCAGAAGATGTGCCACATGAAACAATTTACCTCCCATTCAGTGCTTGAAGTAGACGATGCGGGCTTTCAAAAAACAACGCGGAGGTATCTTTGTTGTCGATTTCGTAGCGAAGCCTTATTTTGCCTCTATGCTGCGCGTCCGGCATACGATTGTTTCAACCGCTACAGAGACCACCGCAGCAGCACCGGCAACTGGAATTAATTTTTGGTGCTCCGTTTCTCAATTGGTGATTTAGTTGACGGTGGATACTCACTTGGCATTGAATGATTTTTCAATTTGTTAATTTGAAATGTCCCAATTCAACCCCTGAACAAATTTACAAACTGTCCGCCTACTTCCAATGGAATAATCGAATCTGATTGACCCAATTTGCGAATTTTTAAATAAATTATTTATTCAATTTCTGAACGCACCCACTGATTTCTCCGTGAAATAATACCTCGGTTACTGATTTGGTCTATCTCTGTTGAGAATTGGTGATCGAATGAACTGTCATAACGAATCACGTGCGTGTCGAGAATGTACCAGCTGTAAAAATTTACTTTAAAGCCAAACTAATACAGCAGACATACGGTGTGTCTACACTTTGACGCTTACAGTGACCATATAGAGTTAATCACTCACTGCCGTCTGACTTGCGACGAGTATTGAGTTTGTAGTCTATTACACACTCCTGTTTTCAGACGATGAGAGATGAATAATAACGAATAGTTTTACACATATAACTTATAATTCAACTGATTGAAAGTCTGGAAGAATCAGACAGACTGACGACACAAGGCAAATTCAGGTAAGCACGATAACCTCTTTTTTCTTTTTATCTCCACCACGATGAGTTACGAATAGAAAGACGCCGTATCCTTCCGGCAAGGACTGAAGCGTTTCGAACTAGGACAAAACTTCAACCTATGGCTTTGTCAGTTTTACAACGAAATGGTCGAAAAGAAACTGAATCAGCACTTTCCTTACGACCATGCGTCAGAGAAACTGGCAGCCAGAATCAAAAGGAAAACTCGTCTGCTGAAGGATGACACCACAGATCAGGACAAGAAAGACGCGGAAGACGCTGAACGTGACGAGAATATTTTGGCTAGGAGCTACCTAATTCGGTACCTCTCACTGCCTGCTCACTAAGTGCAGTCAAGGCGGAGAGCGACGTGAGAAGCATATGGAAACCACTTCTCACTCAGTGTAGATCTAATAATACCGACACTCTTCTTGAGGTATATCAGCAAATAATCAACATTAAGATGCAAACAACTTAAAGCCTGATTTCATATCAGGGGCGCATACAGGTATTAATTGATAGACTGGATGGAACTGACTACAAGGTGTCGGAGACACACAAGTGCGTTATTCTTACTAGAGGACTGTTGGACGCATACAAAGTAATAATATGCACCGTAAATATGTCTCTAGAATAGCATCCGTATTCGTCTCTTGTCACGAAACGTCAGGAATTAGCTAGAGAAGATATTAGCGACCCTAACATTGCTCTGTAGAAACAGCGAAAGGATGCTAATACTGGTACCGCGCTCATCACAAGCGAGCATATCACTTGCATAAATAAATTCCCTGGCCAGTATCATTGGTGTCTTAAAAGTGGACACATAATGCACGAATGTAGGTCAAAATTAAGGGGAGAAGCAAGAAATCACGCACCACGTGCGAGAAATGCTAATGTCGCACAGGAAGAGAAAACTGATAATGCCGACACCGCTGGTTTTGCACTCACATGCACTGACAACGAGGACAATCCAGATGAGTTGGAACAATAGATTGTGGATTCCGGAGAATCACACCATTATACCAATGATGTTAATAAACTGCATGAGAAGTACAAAAATCATTCTGGAAAGGTAACTACAGCCGTAAATGAGATTTTATATGTGCGCGCCAAATGCATTAACCAAAATTGCGGAGAAGAAAAGCTAGGTACCGAGATGGGTAGAAGCTTACTTTCCATCGGTCAGATGACGAGGAACAAAAACATAATCGTGACATTCAGCAATGACAAATGCATCATCAAAAAGGAGCTAAACGTGATTGCGACTGGAAATCGAGGTAAGCATAATCTATATCGCATTGTACCAAATTCAGAACATGACTCCATCAACTCGATGACAATTGATCAGAATGAAACAGATGAAAGTGATTCTGAATTAACATCAACTGAATCGAGCATTGAAGATGAGTATGACAATGATGAAGAGAACAATCCGTTGAGAGATTGTCACCAAAGGCTAGGACATCTAGCGAAAGGTGGCATAAAGCATCTTGTCATAATAGGAAGCATTCCTATAAACAAAAAGGATTTCAAGCGCCCTATGCGCCGTTTCATATGGGCACTAGGTAAGTCACACACACTCAACTACAAAAAGAGACCGAAAATCACAAATATCAGAACGTCTAAACCTAGAGAACTAGTCTACTCTGACACGTGTGGTCAGTTCTCAATACCCGATGTAAACGGTGACCTATATTTTCAAACCTACACTGGCTATTTTTCTCGTTTAACCGTGACCTTTCTCATGCAGTCAAATTCGCAAACAAGGAGCAACATTGAACGATTCAATGTATGTTTGGACATAAGGGGAATTGGTATACAAGTGCTCAGAACGGACAACAGAACAGAGTAGTCATCAAAATAAATTCAGGGTCATCTAAAGTTGAATGGCATAATACATGCACCAACAGGTCGCGCGGCGCATGCACAGATACATGTTGCCGAGAGGATGATTAGGACCTTGGTAGAAATGGCCACATAAATGTTGATTGATACTGTGTTATCGAAACAATTTTAGGGACACGCAATATTATATGCAACGACGATCAGAAACCGATGCACAACAGGCACTTTTGGCAATAAATAAACGCCGTATGGAAGAATTTTTAATAAAGTAGCAGACTTGAAAGTCTTTAAACCTTTCGGATGCACTGCTCTAATTTATAATCCATTAGATAACAGAACAAAATTGGACGTTACTTCAGATAGGGGAGTTTTAGTTGGAGTGAGTGATTGCTTGCTATGTTACAAGGTTTACAGCGAGGCGAATAATATCACGGTGCATGTGCGAGATGTAACTTTCATCGAGGAACATGATGAAAGACCGTTCATCAATTATGTGCACAATAGCACTCATCAGATTGTTCATGAATCAACACCCTCTAGTGTCACCCGAATCAAAGCGGCAAAGGAATCTGCAGATGGTACCTCCAGATCCGTCAGGAACACTGCACCAAAAGAAATGAAGAGAGTCGCAAAGACAAAAGCGAAGGCGGTGAACACAAAGGTCACTGGGACTATGGGTGATAAACACTTAACTGAGGTTGAACATAGTTCAGCAATCAGTGATCCTCGAAACAAAAAGGAGACTATTGGTACACAACGTACAATAGGTCCAAATGTTTCGAAAACCGACAAGGCTTCTGAAAATGATTTAAGGCTGAAGGATAACCAGACTTCGGACAGTCAGGTGAAAATGAATCGGGCTACTATTGGACAATCCAGTGTCATGAACGACATCACGATTGTATCAACAATTCAGACAAAAGTGTCCGCAATGCCACAATTAGTAAAATCCATAAAGACAAGCCGTGGAAGACCACCCGGATCTGAAAACAAGGTAAAACCGGTGACTACAATTATCACAACAGAAAGAGACGTTGTCGCCGATCGGGACAGTGCCACTGTCACTTACATGGAAGGAAACGTAAATATCACCAACAAAAAGGAGAAGTTTCAGATGATAAACATCTGCGACACAAGTGTGAATTTTAATTCACACAATAACGCTGAAATAGATCCTGTAAAAGAGAAGGGGAAATTCAAGTTGATCAGGCGGATCAATATTCAATTGATCAGGAGAACGAAGATGTAATCCTCTAGAAGGTGGATAGAGAGAAAGATCAATCTGATCTACATGTTTGTATGAGAAAATCAAAAGATAAGGAGGACAAGAACAAACTGACAATAGATGAATCTTTGATGTACTCCAATTCATTGGCTGATGAAATCCCAATACCGGGAGACTTTCAGGGAGGCGATAACGACGAACTAACATGCAAGAAATGGCTAAATTCATGTGTAGATGAGTTAGACTCAATAAAAAGGTTGAAATTCTACCAATTTGCAGATACGCCAATAGGACGCAAGCACATTGCTACAAGGTGGATTTTTAGAGTCAACAGTAATGAGAAAAACGAAGTAATAAAATACAAGGCGAAGTGGGTAATAAAAGGATACATGTATTCACACGGAGTGGACTACAATCTCACGAATTCATCGGCATCCCGATTATCTTCTCTCAGAGACTTGCTATCACTCGCAGTAAAACTGAAACTGACAATTATAATTGTAATAACATCCATCTTATAATAATCAGATGGATTTTAGTACGGCATTTCTGAATGCCGCACTGAAAGATGCAGTGTATGTTCTACCGCCGCCTGTATTTGAACACCAGGTTAAAAGGGGAAATAGTTGATGTTGTTGAAAGCGCTTTATGGATTAAAGCAGGCTTCCAGAGTATGGAACCAACTTTTAGACACCTTTCTGATAAATAAGGCAGGAATGACGCCTAGTAATGTATAACATGTCTATACACGCGATGCAATGAAGGAAGATTAGAACTGGTGATATTGATTTACGTTGATGATATTCTGATGACGTCATCAGATGAGAAAACGCCTAAAAATGTAAAGAATATTTTAAACCAACGGTTTGAAATGATTGATATGGGAATTGTAAAATGGTTTGTGGGAATCAATGTCATTGACAAGAAGGCGGGTATCTAAGTAACGCAGACTCGCTATATTGAAAATATCCTTGACATATTCAACATGAATGAGTCAAAGGCAAATTCTGTACCTTTTTCCAAAGAGACGAATTTTATGAATCTAGTGTTTCCAGCTGAGACTGATCCAAAAAACAACAACCCATATCGAGAGCTCGTTGGTTTTTTGCTTTACCTCAGTGTCTGTACACTTCCGGGCATATCCCTTGCTGTGTCGGAGTTGGCGGGTTATGTATCAGATCCACGGGACTCGCATTGGCATGTGCTGAAAGGTATAGTGAGATACATCAAGAGAACTTTAGAATACGGATTTTTGAATGGTAGATACAATGAGTCCTATGATTTTCATTTCTACGTTGATTCCTCTTGGGCTGACGAAATTGAATCAAAGAAATCAACGACGCGAATTCTGGTATATGTGGGAGTGCATTTGGTTGACTGGACGTTGAAGTTCCAGTCTATAATTGCGCACAATACTGCCTAGTCTTAGTATGTTGCCGCCGATTCGGCTACCAGAATGATTGTTTGGTTTAGATTGCTGTTGAGTGAACTGAAGTATGACCAGAAAATGGCTACTGTTATCCATGAGGATAATAACGCATGTATCGTACTGGCTAGCGTTAAACGTCGTTTCTTGACATCAAAACCAATAAGTCTACGATATCACTACTTGAGGAGGAAGGTTTTTTCTGGTGAAATAATTCTGACTCAGATACCCACTGAGAAACAGTTGGCAGATCTCCTGACGAAGCCGCAGCCTGTGCGACGATTTGCGACGCTGATGTAGATGATGGTACGATGACGAAAAGCGAAGTAGAGAATTGAAGTTGAAAAGCGAATTTGAAAAGCGATGTTGAAAAGCAAAGTTGCACAGAGAAGTTGAAAATTGAAGTTGAAAAGCGAAGATGAAAAGTGAATTTAAAGGTGAAGTGACCAACTAGTTATGTTGTTAAGTGATACCCGCGCTTGTCGAGTAGGAATGTTGAGAATTGGTGATCGAATGAACTGTCATAACGAATCACGTGCGTGTCGAGTATGTACCAGCTGTAAAAATTTACTGTAAAGCCACACTAATACAGCATACGTGCAGTGTATCTACACTTTGACGCTGACAGTGACCATACAGAGTTAATCGCTCACCGCCGTCCGACTTGCGACGAGTATTGAGTTTGTAGTCTATTACACACTCGTGTTTGTTTTCAGACGATGAGAGATGAATAATAAAAGATATTTTTACACAGATAACGTAGAATTCAACTATCTCGGTACTTATCTCGGCAAAACCACTAAATATCAACGTCCTAATTTCTCCTTTCCTTTTCTCTCTCAATACTGTTTTTGTCCTGTACGGACACGTGACATTTTTTCCAATTCAGTTACTCAGATAATTTTTACGAGCCCGATTCAGTGAGATATCTCCGTATTGGTTTCGTCGTTACCATTAATCTCAGTACTAGATTAGTATTTTTCTCATAAATAACAGGTCTGATTGTGAACATTTCACAAAATCTCAGTACTGAACCTTACGATTACACACCTCTCTAGGGTCTAATCATGATTTTTGTCTATTCTATTTTTATGTTGGGCTCCCTTTTAGGATTTACTGTCACACATAAACATTTCAACATATTAAAATACTTTGGACATTTCTTTCCTATTAAAATTCTCGACTAATTATTGGTTCAAATAGTTTTTTATCACGTGTGAGATCTGGAAACGTTACTCTTTTCTTGCTTACATAAATTCATTTATTAGGATTATCTTTTCACTACAATAAACATGCACTTTCAAACATAACTTCTTCGTTATTCATATATCCACATCCAAACTTCGTCAACCTCAAGAGGAGATCGTCCTCTTTCCAGGCATATCTTTTTAATCAAAATAGATTCACAAATATCCGTTCTCATGCACACCAGTACTGTTACAATAGGTAACGTGTTCTAATACAACGTCTCTATTAACGCTACTTTGGCATGGCTATACAAACCGTATTGATGGCCCTGGACAAGGCGGAGAGACGACTGTAAAGCTCGAGTCGGGTATGGGACAGGGTACCTTGTCGGTAACCTGAAGGTGTTTAGTGCTTGCAGCACTATTCTACTTGTCATACAGGTATAATAGTGTGCAAGTGACAGGTTGCAGGATGCCTGTCATTTATAATACAAGTCCTGTTTTATCTCCTTATCGGAGAATAATACTGCTCTTTCCCCACCTTATACCAGAGCTATTTCTTGTTCGCCAATTGTGGCTTTAGTAAACGAAGCACAATGACTATTTTGAGGACGAAAACACCCTTTGTAGAAAGAAGAATAAAACACGTGGAAAAACAAGGATGAATTTATACGAACAGTCTCTCTACGAAAATTAATACTGCCTATTCACCAAGTTTCCGAAGGAAGACTATAAAAACTCGAGTATCGTGAAATATACCTATCAATTTGGCCATTCAATGAAATTTATTTAATTTTTTCGCTGTAACTTTTCGACATAACTACTACTTAAGTCTGTAACTTCAGTAGCATGTAGTAGTACCACGCATATTGATAACACCAAAAAATATTATGTGGATTAATTTTCGTTCCAAGTTTCAGTAACCACTCCACTTTGACTGCAATAAAAATGGCAAGTGCACATTCACCGCATTATCAGAGGTGGGAAATCAGAAATTTTAACTTCGTTATAGGGATCCCGCTACGTTTCAATTTACCACATCTTACCTTTAGATCATTTTTAGTTAGAGGTTCTTAGTTGACTAAAAATAGTACTTTTTTTGTACACATCAACTGAACAGTTGGTGAAACGGGTACACCATGAGTATGTGTGGGTGCTGAGTTCGACTTTTTATTTAATTAAAGCGCATGTGTGCACAAGTTCAAATGCATACAGAGAAATATGTAACCAATCACCGTATGGGACGTGGAAAATGAAAAATGAAGAAGGAGAAAACTGTATGCACGGATAAATATCAGACGGAGCATGACAAGTCAATTGCGGAATTAGAAATGTGGGACAGTATAAAACGGCTTCCAGTAGAGGTGGTGTACATTGCTGTTGAAAAGCCTCAGACAGTTTGTGCGATGGAATTGTAAAACATGGCTTAAAATCTGTCGGTGAAAAAAACTACATGCGTGTACTACCGTGACGTAATTCGAACAAGTATTTGATAAAGCCTGAGACCGTTAAGGATTTTTTTCCACAAGTGATGTTGTTGAAATTGCGACTGGTGGAGTAACAAGCAAGCTGTGATTGTATCAACTCTACCGATTACGGGGGGAACTTTGATAGAACAACGGTAAGTAGTGGCAGCAGCAACGTAGGATTAGTGGTGAACCGTAGCGGAAAAATGAAGAAAAGACAAGAACATCTCATGACTGCAGCAATCGAACTTCAAAATCAAGTGCAATGAATTCTTGAAAAATGAAAATTACGAAAACGCTGACGACGATGACATGGGAACCGACACGGAAAATAAGCATCGTCACACATGGAACAACATATTGAAAGACACGGTGATAAAATTCTTCCTCTGTGGAGAAGTTTGTCCCGATTGGATATTCCGGAAAATTTTTACCATTTCAAAGTTGTTATTCAAAAAAGAATTGCTAAAGAATTGGTTACGTACCGTACGGAAGTGTGGAGAGAAAAAGTTAACAGTATGATGCAATGTGAGGAAACAACTGAAAAAAGACTACTATGCGTACTTTCAGCTGTGCGATCGGGTCAGTTGGAGTGTTTCGGTAGTGGTAGTCATGTAATAATGACTAGTGATGTACAAGAAGACGTACTACAATTTTCTGATTCTCTATTGAACCGATACGAAAGACTTCTCTTAAACCGACGACCTTCAGCAATGGAAATGTTGGAAATACAAAAACAGTTTAGTGGGAACGGATTTCCAGGGTACGCAGGCTTTCATGATATTGTGAAGTTTGGACGGAATGAATATAAAAGAACAGGGAAGAAAAGAAATTGTTCCGGTGAGGTTTGGACGGACTATGAAAGTTATTGTTCGTCATGGTCGCCTTTATCATGTACGGAAGAAGAATTGGAAACCTCATTGCCATATTTACCTGTAATAGCTGAAATATTCCGATCGGATATGAACCTGGTACATAAAATTGGATATTGTATCAAACCTTCAGTTCTGCAGCGACATATGCTGTATTTTATTGTTGACGAAAATTACAAGCAGTGGCCGTTATTTATGGAACCAAAGGATGGAGAAGATAAGGAACAGTGCAGAAGGTTGGAAGAAGGGCATAGAAACATACGAAAGAAATTTGGTGAATTCTTTTCGTTAAGAAGATGGCAGTACAAACTATTGTTCACGACGTTAACAATCTATGACAATGACAAGTCTACGAAAGTGACGGGAGGGGTAATAATACAGCACAACATTACCGTACGGATGGGAGCAGAACTGAGTGGAAAACGACTTTACAAGATAGAAGATGTTATTGAAGATTTCAGTACAAAGAAGAACTTAAAACTGTTACAAAAATTGAAGAGACTGATATGGTGAACAGCGGAAAATGTAATACGAGTAACTACAGCAATTTCGAGGGCAGTAGGGAAGTGGAATTCAGGAAAAGGCACCTAACAGATCAATTCGAACGAAAATTGTTGTAAAATGAATTGATCATTCACAACAACAACCGATGTGAAGGTAAGGAAGTAGTGCAATATATAGAATGATGATATAGTAGTATGATAAACAGCACTGGAAGGTATTATATTTTCCAGAATAGATCTGAATAACTGCAAGAACTGGAAAGAAAATTTGAATTTACTTTCTGTATAACATTTTAAATTGTTGAAAAAAATGTGATAATGTAATAAAAAATTTGGTAAAAATTTGTTTTTTTAATTTTCAAAGTTTGGCAGTATGCAAACTTCATTTCACGCACCTCCTCACGTCGATTTAAAATAAACATTGATTTAATTTCAATATCTTCCATCTGCACCATATCAGCATTCCTACTAACTCCGTAATTGACATACGTGACCATCAATGGAACGGATTCAATGAACGACGCAATTGGTAAGTAGATTGTTTCAAATAATGACGTAAGTGATGAAAAGGTCATATAAAAATCATCACAAGAATATAGCTTTATATAAACATCTTTAACTGTTCGGATTATAATTACTTGCGACTCCCTAACATAATCATCTGTCACCAACTTCGACGAAACACTTTTCTTACCTGATTACCGTTCCATTGGAATATTTTGTACAGATAATAGTATTGCAAGATTAGAAGGTGCCTACATGAGCGGTTCTCATATTAGAGGTTCAAGACATCCACACGTCATTAATTTGTTACCACGTAATCCCATCCCAAGGTTTAAACTGCCACGGAATAATGTAACAGAAGGAACATCAACTACAGGGTCAGATGTAGTAAACACAATGCATCAACCAACTCCTTTTGCACCGTCTGGTAAGCAACGTCCGACTCAGGTGGTAACAGTGGATGAGCCGTTCTGAGCGACGTACAGCAACGAACAAAACTTTGCAAATACAAACATGATTGAAGAACACATGTTTAAAAGGACAGGTTCTGGACGAAAAGGTAGGCCTCCGTATTCGGTGAATGAGTACATCATAACATGTCAATCAAGGCAACTATTTGATGGTCTTCGATATGAAGCCATGGTTAATATTTCAAATGTAACACCTGGTGTGCACACAGTGGTATGATGTCCAGACAGGTTAGTTGAGGACGTCGATGGGCACATAATGGTATAAACCCTTTGAATTATGTTGCGAGGCAACCGTGCAACACGATTTTGGTACGTGGCCCTGAGGGAACGGATTATTAGCACAGTGCGATAGAGCAACTAGCAACAATGTATAGAATGACGTCTGTGTGCCGCACGTTTGAATAGATTCCGTCTCTGTTTCTTAGACAGATATCTGATTAGTATATGTTTGAACGTCGAGAATACTGCGAAGAAAATAGCGCATTCGTAACGAGCGTCGAGCAGGGAGACGTGGACGTACACATAATCTAAATACGTCCAAACCAGCATTTCCATCAGTACTGATTGGAGGGCATGACGTTGGAGGTTTTGGTATTCGTACAAAAGACAGATCTAATTATTACATGGAAGTTCTGTATTCGGTTGAGCTAATGGAAGTATCGCCATTGTTATCAGCACCAGCTTCGGTTTTGCAGGCACAACATTTTGCGGCGTTTAAATATGGAACTCCTATTTTTTAAGAAATATTTTGACAAGTTATCAAGAAAGAATCATTGGACATGTTCATTTCAACATACCTTCAATGCTTCCGATACGGAATGAAATTAACCGAGCACTCTGATCCGAGACTAACGGTTAGTGGCGGACGGTGTATAATGACGCCGTTGATACCTTAATTTCTTTCTATGTGCACTGATCAGTACCTTGTCAATTTGTATTATAATTCATATTATAACTTGAAGAAAGTATTTCTCGCAATTCGCCGAACTGGGGAAGTAGACTGAAATGCCCTAAAGTCGGAAATGTTACACCCTTTCGTAAATTACGATTGGGATACTGGTGTTATATACTATTTATCGGCAGCAGAAGAAAGAGAATATAATCTTGCAGTGCACTCCCTCATGTCATGGAAAATGCGTATATTTACAGAGGTAAAAATACCGTATCGGGAGGTAAATGCAATAACGATGGAAGAATGCTCCGGGATTGTACAGGATTTGTTTTTTTCAATTGGATATATTATAATTGAACCACCTCCATACTATAATGATCCTGCGGAAGGAGAGGAAGAATAAAACGACGTAACTGCAAATGTGGGAGATGAGGAAGTGAGGGACGAGGTTTTTTCCGATGCGGATGGTTGGTATGGTCGGATGTGCTATTTGATTCAACCATTATTGCAAAAATAGAAGTTTAAACTCCCGGAACGTGTGGACATACATTTCAATCAAGTTACCTCTTGGGTATTGCAGTCGAGAACAGAAGAAACATTAAGGTCAGAGAAAAAATAGTTGACCGACCGATTATCGGAAATGACTAGAAGCCATACGAATATTGAACGTGAACTGACCGTAACTACCGAAAAGTAAATGCAAAATGGCCAGGAAATACGCCGTTTGACAGAGGAGCTTGCCAACTCGAGAACAACCGAGGCTGAACGTACGAACAAGTGGAACAAACTGGGGTATTACTTACTACCTACATAAATGTGTTAACCGCGGTGCATGCTTCTGTATTACATGTTCGTGAGGTTACTGCTAACTTCACAAACAATCTTACGAATGACGTTACCGCATCGTTTAATGAGAGTACGAAACTGTTACGTGACTATGGTATGGTCCCGACAACATCCGGTGAAACCAAAGTAATACCTGGAACGAGATATGTGCCATTGAATACTGACCATGCCACCCCTGAGGCCGATGTGTGATTTTCTGTAAATACTGGTGATAATTTCCAATCATGTTAGTATGTAAGTAAGGGCAGTCTACTTGATTGAGTTCGTTTTTAAATTGTTTGTATAATTTATATTCATTACAATTACGTATCAAAATATAAAATAGAACCTTCTATATTATCTAAATATGTCGCCCGAAACAATTGTTTCTTTTAACGGTGTCTACCGGTATGTACACTTTTTTATTCTATGCAGTTGGTATGTTCAGTAGCAATGCAATTACTTATTTAAAAAAAGATATATCGTTCTATTTTTTTTACACATATCATTGAAATCACGTTCGGTATGTTACTAAAAAGAATACTTAACTATCGCATTTTTTATTTTAATTACAAATCAGATTGAATGGTATGACCTGGACCATGCACATATACAAATCAATAGTGAACAGATTATGATAGACATATTATTCAACAGTCCAATACCGTGTTATTGTCTGCATACAGTATACCGTACGGTTATATTGTTAAATGTTTGCTGTTATATAAAATCACAACTCAATAATTGTATAATTGAATGATGTTGCGACAGACGCTTATCATAGTTTTATGATTACATGCGGTTGTAACGGTTAGATATGAGTTCTTTACTGCATATTTCGTTGCTTGTATAACGGTCAGTATGAATTGTACATGTTACTTCAAGGAACTCCCGCCACATCTTCTGGTACACATTCGACGAAACATGTTTCAAACCGTTGTCCATCCGTTGAAATGTTGTAATTAATACAATTGATTTAATGAAAAAAGCCATAAATACCGTACACCAAACTTGTAAGTGTGCCGACTAATGTCAACTAGAGACCATTCACATAATAACAAATATATGATTCCAATCTAAAAATTGATTGTTTGCGATTTAGATAAGTTCAGTACGGTGATTTCCACATGACAGAATAAGTTATGCTCATGTAAACTCCCTTTTCTTCACAAGAATTGATGATGAATGGAAACCGAGTTGGGGGAACGATTCTAACCAGAACCAAAACGAAGCGACAACTCTACTCAAGGCGTAACATACAGACACAACCGATTTGAGCGAGAAAAGGCATATATGAAATAGAAGAAATGACGATTGACGTAATGATTACAATAATGGAAAAAACAGATCTGTTCTACTGAAATTACTATCCTTTTTGTTACAACAACATTGTTCCTTGTTTGCATTGTTATTGAATAACAATAACATTGTTACAGCCCTATCTACAGACATGGAAACATGCTCGGGTCGCATTCGTGGGTCGAAATGTTTTAAACGTGGTCAGTCCTCCTGGATGAAGGATTACCTCGGACCAACACCTACATATCCAGACTATATGTTTAAACGTAGGTTTCAATACCCCGTCTACTTTATTACCGTTCACGGAAAGATCTATTTATGCGCCGCTATAAATACTGGAAGAAACGTGTTAACGGACTCGGTTATAAATACATCCCAACTTACATGAAGATTCTAGCTGCGTTGCAAATACTTAGCACTGGGTCAGCAACAGACAACTTGGATGATGCAATCTATATGTCTGAAGAATCGGTCC
Source organism: Odonthalia washingtoniensis (assembly GCA_032358235.1). Lineage (NCBI taxonomy): Eukaryota > Rhodophyta > Florideophyceae > Ceramiales > Rhodomelaceae > Odonthalia > Odonthalia washingtoniensis. Next base: position 30,462 of record JAULBU010090331.1, read on the forward strand.
GGAAGTATTTTCAACAATTTTGTATTGATATAATACAAATTTATGGCAGTCGATTCTCCAATCTTCATCCAACTGTATCGGAATTTTTAAAAATACAGGAACAATATGCAAAACTAGGGTTTACAGAGTTCATTGGAGCTGTAGACTGCATAAAGTACGTATGGAAAAATTTTCCATCGAAAATGAAAGGCCAGTACCTAAACAGCAGAGAATGAAAAAGCGCTACCATTCAATGTGAGGGGTAGTGCGACCATGACCTGTATTGCTGGTTGTGGTTTTTGGCCGTCCTTGTACAAATAATGACTTAAAAATATTGACTAGATCACCGCTATTCCAAAACATATTTACAGAAAAGTTTCCTATATCTGTATTGGAAACTGGCTACACAATCTCTAGTCAAGTTTCACCTCATCAATTATGTTACAGTCTCGCTGATGGTATCTATCCGCATTAGCCTATATTTGCATGACCGATGTCAAATTCTACAGTTCAACAAGAGAAAAGTTATTCTTTTCATCAAGAATCCGTATGGAAAGATATCGAGCGTTTGTTTGAAATACTGCAGTTGAGGTTTGAAATTCTTCGTCGAGAGAACCGTCGATGAGATTTGAACGAAACAATTCGTATTTCGAACTGTTGCGTTGTACTTCATGATATATTGATTCGGATAAATCAATGTAGAGATCGTTTAGAACATGATCTAACGGAATCTGATCTACATACGGTAATGGAAAACGACTGCATGGAAGAGTCTGCCGCTGAGATGATTCGCAATGAACAAAAAGCAAGAAGTGAGATACATGATAACTACAACGATGAAGCCGACCGGATTATACTACGAGACCTAACATTTACCGATCACGATGAACATTTCAGATTACAAAAAGATCTTGTACATAACGCTGCGTAATTATATTATATGAACACATACTGAACTAAACTAAAAAAGCTTTTTTCATTTCCTTTATCCGTTTTTACATTCTTTACTACAATCTGTTCCCATATTCCAATTCATATGTCAATATTTTCACAAGTTTGTTGAATTATTCACTTCCTTTCGGCACAAATTGCAAAGCCATGTAAATGCGTTCCACATTTGCAGCTTCTTTTGCTGGTCTTGAATAGATTTTATGAAATCATTTGTTCTGGTAATTTCCAATCGGATTTCGGTCATTGTCTTCTGTACATTACTATCTTCTAGACGTTGTGTCACTTTATTCTTCAATGATTTTATACCGTGCGGTCTAACATCTGATGTAATTTCAGAGTCATTTGTATTTAAATCTTCAATACTTCTCATATTAACCCGTTCCGGTGTTACTATGACATCATTACGTGATTCTCCGTCCAAGCCACTGTGTGCCGACCTCTCTGATGCGTCAAATATATTAACCCTGGTTTCTCTTCCTCCTTTTTTACCTTCACTTTGATTAAAAACTTGTTCTCTTCGGTCAACAGCCATATTCAACTAGTTCAATCCACGACGCGATGTTTTATCCAAACTACTTTCCATGCCATTGCTAATACTGCTTCCTCTCCCAATTTCTACTGTTTCAAATCTTAGTCTCCTATCGATTGTTACACACCCATTTTCATCAAGCTCTACGAATTTCGGTACTGTATACAGGTATTAAGCACCCTCAGCGTACTTAAACGTTATGCCAATATCTGTATTTTTCTCTTTCTCCTGTCTCCGTCTACTCTGAAACAACGCTTGAGATTTTTTAACCAGTATTTCCTTCTGTTCATTACTGGTACGGTTCATTCATACAACTTGCTTGAAACAAGCATTCCATAACTGACAATCTAGTGCAAAAGGTCCCCATTTACATCTTTTGGAGGTTTTCGACAGATTCAGACCATACTTTTCTCTACATTCTGTTTCTATACTAGTTCATAACATGTCTTCCGTCTGGACTAGGTTCTGATTTTGCACTACCCATGCCTTAGCCAAAATGAGCGTATCCCTCTTACTCCACTGCGTCCCACTTCGATGTTCATCCCCTTCACCGTTCGATACTTGTTTCTTGTTCTTAGAACCTCTCGGTCTTCCCATTACTGTCTTCCTTTTTTTTTTTTTTCATTTAGCGCATCCCCAGTACAAACACTGCTGTCTCCGAGTACCGGTACATTAATATCAATAGCATTCGTCTTCCCATCTTGTCTCATCACGCTCTCACTCTTTCTGAAAACAGTATCATTCATATTCCTGATCGTACCTATTTCCACTTCAACATCTCGACCGAAATTTTGATGTATGATACTATCTTCCAAAATACTTTCTTTGTAAGTAGTCGCATCACTTCCAGCTACAGCACCAATAGTACCTCCATACCTTATATCTCTGCTTCCAAACAACTCAAGTTTAGTTGAATTACTTTTTCCAATGTGTCTCCCATCTATTCTTGGGTATTGTCCTAGCTCTTGCTCATGTTCCATTCGTTTCCGTCGGGGATGATTTCCAGATCATCCAATACCTTCCCAACGTCCTTATCAATACTCCCGTTTCGCATTGAACTTAAATTACGGTGTCTAGTTGGACCATCTACTTCAATTTCCATTGCTTCACTACCATTGTTGATACTATTCTCTTCGTCGTACGCACTGCTATCCGCCGTACACCGTTCGTGACTTCTACCTCCATCATTCAACAAATCATGTAACAATTGCATACTATTCTTCTTCTTGTAATTCTTGGGTTCATTCCCTTCCTGTTTCAATCTTGTTTCCCTTCTATTAACTCCGTTATTATTTAATGGTTTACCTTTTCCATTGTTTCGTTCATTAACCGTACCCTTCACAGCCTTATTACAATTTGCTGTCGTTTCAATCAATACATTTTGGTTTTTCTCTGCTGCCCTTCCGGCATCGCCATCCATCGCCTCTCTTTCCCCTCATATTTTTGGCATGTTATAGTACCCGTTGCCTTCCTTTTCGATGCAAGTTTCTGTTCGTGCATGTCTTTCTGTGACTGAATAGTCCCGACTGATCACACTTCTTACAGTCATATTTTCAACATCTTCCGATTCCGGTATTACGTTTTTTGTTTCATTATGGATCAGGAATTCCCGTGGCGGTTGTTGCGGTACATCCTGACTTTCCATAACATTACCTAACGTTCTGATCACGCTGTCCGTTTTCGTTGGCGAGCTTCCGTCGGTTCAATTGAAATATGTTACTGATATTAAGGATAGCATGTCATTTTCCTGGTCGACGGTGATGATGTGGTCACGAACAGATAATAGCACCAGATGTCACAGATTATCATACCATGCCCGTTATACACTTGCACTTCACTTGCATAATTCACCGTAATTTTGGTATTTCTCATGTAATACTGTCCATTACAGAAAAACTGTACATCCAGTTTACTTGTTTCTATAATTTTTTCCATTTCTAGTCAACACAACTCTTTTCAGTAGATCCTCCTTCCGTCCGGACTTTTTTCATTGATCATTATGTCGTGCCTTTAATTTTCTTTATTTCGTTGATATGTCAGAACTCAGCGCGCTGAGTACCGTGCTGAACTCAGTTTCCTAATTCATCACGTCACTCCGCACCCCCATAATAACAACTGGTGAGTCTACAACAGTGAAGAGAGAGAAAGTCTCATGTCTCTCTTCATCATGTTCTGATTCTTTTAATACTGTTCAAGTTATAAAAGAGAAGGAACGTGTAACGTGTCAGTAAAGCCTGTTGTTATTGGCTTAGTCTGACATGGAGAAAGTCACACAAAAAATTCGAACTATAGAGAAATGGAAAAAAAATGTGAGCATGAATGTAGAAAAGAAATGAAATAATATAATATAATAAAAGAAAAGAAAAATAAGCATCAAGCATAGAAAACATATCGGGCAATCATGGATAGCTTGATATGAAAGTTGGTTAATGTTTGATGGTGATATATAGTATGTTTGTAGGTTTACATCGGAAGGAATAGGGATATATGCAATTGGAATAGCTGGATGAGCTCTGAATGGAGCTGTTGTTATGATCATAATAGTGATGTTGATATATTCTTATGATTTCCGAGTATGGTTTCTGTGCCACTTGATTCGGTGGCCTATGATTGTGGATGAGTTTATGGTCTTATAGATGATTGGATTGTATATAATAAAAAATGAAGGTGAGCAGAATCACAAATAGAATGCATAATGCACTTAACGACAGAATGGAGAAAGTCTCATACTCTCCCATGCTTCTGGTAACCCGAGAGAGATTCTGATGGATGTGGTCGAACCTTTTTGATTGCATTGAGTAGGAATTTATGGCGGGATGGTAATAGCGGCTTTGTTAAAATGTCTGACAATTTGTCAGTTGTTGATACTCTTTCAATAGAGATTGTGATTATTTAAGATGGTGTTGGAGGTGATGTTGTCTGATGTCAATATGCTTCCATCGTCAGGTTTTCCCGTATGTTTAGCAATATTTATAACTCCATTGTTGTCAATCTTAAATTTAGTTGGTAAGAGGGGAGAGTGAGTTAAGTCCATTATTATTTTTCGAATCCAGATAGTGTCCTGGAGTTCTTGGGAGGCTGCTACATATTCAGCCTCACATGTGCTCCAGGCTACTGTCTGTTTCTTGCGGTATGACCAATGTATAGGGGTCTCATATGAAGTGTGTATGGATGCAGATGTAGATTTTCTGTCCTTTGATTCTACGTAATCCGAATCAGTATAGGATTTCAATGCATCATTATTTGAGTTTGTAAATGCTATTCCATTATGTTCAGTGCCATGAAGGTAACGTGCCAGATGTTGAAATAGGAGAAGATTGGTAGATGTTGGTGAGGTGATGAATCTGGTTAATTTTCCAGTGGCGAATGCGATGTCAAATCATGTGCCATCGACAATATATCTTAGATAGCCTATACAAGACATATACATTTGCTTGGATTTAGTATCCAGTGGGGTAGCTTCGCAGTTATCAACAAAATCCGGCTTTTGAGGCAGTGGAGTGGATCGACTGTTGGATAGATGAAGTTTCAGTTTACGTGTGACCTTTTTTATCATGGCGGGCTTTGAAAGGTGAATATCACCATTATCTTTATATTCTATGGACCATCTAAGTAACGTGATTGTTTTACCAAGATCCCTGACTGTATATGTCTTGCGGAGATGTATTAGAGATGAATCAATTAGGTCGTCCGTAGGGGTATTAACCAGGAAATCGTCGATGGTGATTGATATTAGTACCATTCCGCTGTCGCTTTCTTTTATATAAAGGCATGAATCTGTTTCGGATTGACGGAAATTCGCGGAGGTAAGATGATGATGGAGGCCAGTTAAATAAATATTGTATGCAGATTTTGAGCCATAGAGAATCATCCTGAGTATAACATAAGTGCAGTTGGGGTTAGCATAGGATCCGTTCGAAAGAGGTATTTGTTGAACGTAGACAATAGGATTTTTATCATACTCTTCATACGTGAAGGCGGATGAAATATCCATATGTATGGTTGGTTTACCATTGTGGAGTGCATGGGCGAATAAAAGTCGTGATGTTGTTTTTCGGCTGAGTATGCACTGACGTGGTCGGGGTTATAGTGAATAGTTGGTTTCATTAGGTCACCACGCACAGCGCATCTTGCTTTTCGTAATAAAATGTTGCCGTTTGCGTCACGTTTGAATCGGTATGTCATTTTGAGGGAAATGGGTTTAGACTTACTGGTATGCGCTTTGACGATATCTTTGTCGGATAGCCATGTGATGACATTGTTAGAATTTAATAGATGGATTTCGGAGTCATGGGCAATGGCCCATTGTGCCGCATCCGGGTAACGATTTAGTTGGTTGAGTGATGAGGGTGGTTCTGTTTCTGGTAGAATTTGGGATGGTGTTTTGTGAAAGAAATGTTTTTGAATGCTCTTCCGAATTGGCATACCCGATCAAATGCGGGGTGAGTTGATATAAATTTTCATGGTGCAAGAAGAGAGCAGGGCGTGATAGTTCGTCCATTTTTCGTGTACTTGACGTTGAGTTAACGACGGTGCCGAGTGCGCCAAATGGAAGCAGGATATTTGGCATTTTGATTGAAGGTTGTCATCTTGATACCGGTGTAAGTTTTGTGGTTGAATGGGGAATTATGTTGTATTTATACGTGGTATCCGTAATAGCAAAATCTCAAAATATGGGTGACATTTTGCTATGGGCCAATGCGAAACGTGCAGCATTCATAGGAGTCCTCTTGATTCTTTCTGCACATGAGTTTGATTGCGGTTGGTGTGCGGCAATCTTGGTCTGGTCTATACCGTTGGCATTTACAAAGATGTTCTGATTTGATATTTATATTCCCGTGCGTTGTCAGAATGAAACCGTTGCAGAAGTCGGGCATGTATGTGATTCAAATATTGAATCATTTGAGGAATAATTCGTGCCAGTTGATCCCTCGTTTGTATGAGCTTCGCAATGACATATCGTGATGCTATGTCTATAAATGTCACGACATATTAGTGTGCCCGCCCAGAAGTTGAGGTGATGGGGCCCATGGTGTCGCTGGCGATGAATAAGCCTGGAATGGTGGTCTTCGTGCATGATCGTGGGTCAGGTGATTGCGCTGCTTTTCCATCTACACATGCCGTTCATGTGAGTAATTCGTCATCAAGAATTGAGAAGGAATTGATGGTCGGAAAGTGGCCATGATTGATGATGCGACGCAGCACAGAAATCGAAGCATGATTAAATGCCATGTGGAGTGACATTATCAACTCTCGCAAGTTAGATGAGAATATTGATGGCGGAAGGACTGAGAAAAGGCGTTGTATTATTTTCATTTTCGGTTGTATATGTGGAGTATGAGTTGGAAATTATTTTGTTACAGGTAGTTGTCGGAGTGATGGATAATTTGAAGAATAGATTCGGATTGTGTTGTAGGATGTTTCTGAATGAGTGTAAAGTGGTTGCTTTTTTGCTGATCGAGAAAAGTTCGTTGTATGATTGGTATGTGGGAGTGATATCGTATATGACATGTTCCGCCATGTGGCGATGGGTCTGGAAAGGACATTGTCAGGCAATTTTCTGGATTAAATGAGATAAGCTTTATTGTCCGTCAGTATGGCGGCCTTTCCATTTCGGGTAACATCGCAAAAAGATATTAGAGTTATGTATCTCTGGTTATCGGACCACCTTGGTGTTGATTTTGCCGTATGAAGTGGGAATGGTGATATATCCAGTATGAGTTTTAGGGGTATGTTGGTTAGTGGCAGTAGTTGAGGTTAGATTTTGTTGTAGTTTTATCATAAATGGTCCTAAACGTGGTGTGTGATGGGTGCGCTGCACTGTCAAGAATAAACTTACTGGGTGGATATGATGACGATTCATTGTCCGAGTATGGTTCAGCGTTTATATGTTGCGGTGCTAGGATGTTTTTGTTATGATTTACGAGACGTGATTTGTTGTTTGGATTTTCACGATGCTGAGATTGGTATGGAGGACGATAGTAAATGTTTCGTTTCTGGTTTAGAGGGTCTTCGGATCAGTACATTTATCGTCTGAATTATTGGTCATACGCTCATATGTAACGTCATGGAATTTGCAGCAGTTGCTCGGGCGTTTTGATGAGTATTGTTGAGATGATGATGATTAGTTACGGTATGGTCTGGAAATTTTTTATGTTGTTAATTTCCGTTTTATTGGTTGTTATAGTGCTTGGATGGGGTTGTGCATTTGATTTAAGGTCATTTCTATGGATTTAATCATTTTTTGATGAGATTATCGAGCGTGGCATGTTTTTGAGCTATAGTGGTGTGATATATGAGTATGTTGAATTTTTTCTGATGCCCTTGATGAATAATTTTATCGTTGTAGTTTCATCATCAATGTTGGGATAGCGAGCTGATATCATCCATGTGCGCAACTTGTCATGCGCTTTAAAATATGCTTCTGTGTCTCATAGTTTTTGATGATAGTGTCAAATGGCTGCATCTAAAGTGAGTCAAGATCAGCTGGTGTCCTTTCGAGGATTTTTTCTGTAATCGCGTGAAGATCAGACAGGGATTAATTAGGGTTCCAGGTGTTATGACAGTAGTTGCTATTTCAGCTAGTATTGATGCCAGTATGACACTGCTGAGGGTAGTTACTGATCTATGATTATGTTGGTCATAGGCATAGTTTATGTTGTCTGTATGATTCGTAACCTGTACTATTTCTTCCTCGCATCTGATTGCAAGGAACCACAGTTCCATGTTGTTCTTGTCTAGCGCAGGGATATTGGGTTGATGGTATGGCATATGGTTGGATAGGGGAGGTACTTTATCGATATGTTGTTCCATTTGATAAATAGTTTATTTCTTATATAAATTGTAGATTCTGATAAATTATGATACGTTAGACACAGGTAAATGATGTATATGATATAGTATACTCGTTGTATTCATGGAGTATGTGGTGATATTCGTTAGTAATCAGTAGAGATAGTATGATTGTAATATAGTATGAAGGGTATAGTTATGGAATATGTGGTGAAATTCGTTTGTGTAATCAAATATAGTCCTTATTATTGTAGTGTAGTATAAAGTCTATAGTTATGGAATTTTTTGTTGTAATCAATAAATTATTAATTATGTGTAGTATGTTGTTATTTGATATATGTCTTTAAATGTTATATGATATGTTGTTGATTGAAGCAGTGCTTTTGATTGAAGGGCCCATAAACTGTGGTGTGTCTAGAACAGTGAAGAGAGAGAGAAAGTCTCATGTTTAATTCTGTTCAAGTGCTAAAAGAGAAGGAACGTGTAAAGTGTCAGTCAAGCCTGTTGTGATTGGCTTAGGCTGACATGGAGAAAGTCTCACAAAAACATCACACACAAAGTACTTAATTACACTGGTGCCAGGTGCTGAGTTCGAACTCAAACAAGTCGAATTCAGCACCTAACTAGAGATGCCCTTAGTATATATCATCAGGTAAGCACAGAAAAGAGAGTGATGAAACATGGTATATTGTGTTTACAGTGATGAAACAGCTACACGAGTTTAGTTTTAAGATGATACATTGGCTTTGGTCCCTAAAAAGCTATATTCACGGCGTTCCATGCAAGAATGGATAGAGAAAATGCTTTTTTGATGAAATGAATTTCAATAATAACATCGCACGAAAGCTTCCAGTTGAAACAACACAGAGTATTCATTCATATTTTAAATCACGTCATGTGTGTTCTCAACAGAAATTCAACTAATTGAAACTCTATATGACCCAAATCATACTAGATACCAGTCAAAATTCAAACATTCAGAATTATACATTTCATTCTCCAAACTGTGGGACACCATACAGTCCTCCAAAGGTGCACTGCACCTTCTCTGCCAAAGAGTATGTTTAGAGCATCAGATTTTAACAACATCAGATCTGTTAAACCCCAAAAGATGCTTGAAAACGTGTTTCTGCAAAACTAATTTGGTTCAAAAAGGCGTTAATAAGCGTGTCTTAACTGTACTCAATCTGTCCCACCAGATTTGGAAAAGTATCGCAATATAAACTATGAGATATAGGACTTATGAGTCATTTGTTCAATTTATTGAGGGAATAAATATGATTGAAGCTACTGCCATGATCCAAAGAAACAAATGCAATTGTCAGACGTCACATAGTTTTCATCACTGAATCGCAAAAACCTTCTTTTCTGTTTCTCATACTCTATAAATTGGAATGTAATCGCTTCTTTCATAGTGTTGCAATAATATGTTAAAAAGTTGGGTCCGTTTTCATCCTCAAATTTATGGCAAAAATACATCGAACGGATTCATGGAAACAATAATATCACGACACTGATCTTCCAATTCTTTTTTAATCCGATGTCTGTGATGTCATAATTGAGGCATATTGTCTGGTTTCAAATGGATAAAAAGTCCTGTACCACGTCTTCTATCAAGGGTCCTTCCATTCAAACAAGCTGCTCGATGCAGGAATTATTGGTATGAACTTGGTCCGGTTCTAAAGCGTCTCTGTACATATTTATGTTCTTTTTGTCATAATAAGGAACATACTGATACTGTACTATATTCTCTCTTCTTCGAAGTCCTGGTGATGTAAATTAGTTCACAATCCCATTATGTCGGACTACTGTTTCTCCACATTTATATTTTCACTGCATTTTATTTTTAAAATTACCGCCATTCCAATTATTGCATTTCATTTTTAAATTAAAATAACTTTTACCATTCCAGTCATCTGCAATTATTTCATTTGCCATCCGAAAAGTGGAGAAAATTAATCTTTTCACGTCTCAATTCTGTTTTTGGAAACATTCAACTAAGTTGAATGTTTCCAAAAAGATCAGGCATGGATCACCAAAGTCTTTGGTTATCCATGCCTGAGGTGTAATTTAAAGCTAAAACACGGATATGTCCTTGAAACCCAAAAGATATCCACGAGTTCATCTGAATTCGGAATAACTTTTGGATCCCAGCATGGGAACTCATTCGGTAATGACATCAGCCCTAGAAGATGACGCAAAAATTGTCAAAACAATGTATTGACTCAAACATCTTCTAGGGCTCAAGTTGGTTTATGTTAAACATACGTGTAGTGATATAAAAGAAACGTTTTCAATGATAGTTCAAAAATCATAGATTTTTAAACTATTATTTTAAGAGCAATCCCAACACAGAACCAGTAGGCTAAAGCGATTGATAGATTTCAGTTTATCCGGCAGAACTCACCAGAGAACTCTCCGTTTCTTCCGAAACTTGGTGGTGACATCCAGAACTACCTGGCCTCTCGAACAAGCCTTTTTTTACCAAAATCGGACTACGTTGAGCTACAAGAGAAAGTTTTCCGTTCTGAAAAAGCGTGTTCGGAACCTACTGGTTCTGTGTCGAGATTACTCTTAAAACATGACATACAGACAACTGCTGACAAATTCAACACACGTCTTCGTTACAGTAACATTGTACTGTGATCTTTGGAGCACAATTTTGGGACATGTCTCTTATTTAAATCTGCTCAGATTTTTTCCGAGACGCCCCGATCGCCTCTCAGCAATTGTGATTAGCTTCATTCATTTCTCTAACAACTTATTTGTCTCCATGTAATTATCGCCCACAAATTCGTCCTGTCCTTGCATATTCATCGCTCTTTCTTCGCGGTCCAAGGCCTCCCCTTGTTCTGCCATCTTCATGTGCCGCTCATCGAGATTCATAACTTGTTTCGATAACTCCATTTCACATTTCAAGTACTTTTTTTTTCTACCGTTGCTCTTTCTTTCAGTACTAGTCGCTCTTAGTCCAGCTTGAAACTGCTCTGTCCCATTTCAGTTGTATGATCAAAGTGATTTTTGAGCATTTCCCGATCGCTCTCACCATCACCATCTCTAAGTCTTCTCTTTCCTCGTGTACTAGTGTAACGCGTTCTATTTAATGCAGTGCTTCTATTTGGTGATGTAGCTTAAGGATTATCATCCGACGAAGTAAATTGAACAGCCATTGTTCCATTGTTCTAATTCAGTAATACCATTTTCTGTTACGTTCTGTTTCCTGGTCGTGCGTTTATCACCACCTGTCTGCTTGCGATCTGCGCGCGAAGCAATCGTTTATCGTATTCTACAACGGTGGCACTATATATTTTCTCCATAGAGGTTTAAACACATGACATAAATCGTTTAATTGCTGCCATCAATTGCGTTTGAGTTTCACCATGACGACGCACATATGCACCAACCATAGTTACAGACTTAAGTAAAAGGATGTCATATAGGTTTGAGAATTTGATGTATTTTACCTTGAATATGGGAATGTTTGTGACGTGGGTTGCCAAGCAGTGAGGGTACTTCATTTGTTGGCATGTTTTCTGTTGAGGTCCCTAAGTAATTAATTTGATTCGTTCTTTGAAGGATCGGTAAGTGAGAAGTTGCGGAATGATGTCATTAACTGACGTATCATCGCTTCTAAATTTAAATATATAGTAGTATAAACAACTCGGATTCGAGACTTTAAATCACTTTCAATTATGTTGGATGTTTCCGTTTCGAATTTTTTCTTTATTACCAACTCCCGCAAACCAGTGATTCAGCCTTGGATTACAATCTATGCCAATAGCTGCAGACCCATCTATCAAAACAGAGTATATAATCCGTCTTGATTGGGCCCTTCATTCCGATGATATTTAGAGTATATAATTTAAAACACAGACCTCGATTAGTAGAATCATATCAATTAATCAACTCTATTTCTTTTTACATCTTTTTTCTGCTCTTCCACTGGAAAATGTGGACATGTTGGGACTGGCAGTCTCAGCCTGTCCATGTTTTCGCGGGAAAGTAGGCTACAGTAGCGACCGATTGAAGTAGGGAAAGTGGTTCATATGCGGTGGTGTGGCTGGATATCAATATATATATATATATATATGTATATGGCTGAAATTATTGCTCTAGTCATCCGCTTCTCCCAACCCTCCCATATCGTGGCTGCCTCATAAGCCAGTAAACTTCTGGTTTTTAGGCTTAGCCGATCCGTTCATCACTGGGCCCTTGGATAGACTCGACGCATATATGGCAGTGGTATTGTATGTAGCTTCCATAGGCCTTGGATACCCTTTGACCACCGACTCTCAACAAAAAAAAACTAAGTGAAGATCTTCACATTCGAATAGCAATGTTTCGCCTGCCTCTTGACTAACGAATAGTTCTTTACAGTATATTACCGTACCAAGTCTGTACAAGTCTTGTCCTCTACAGGATGGAGTTTCTACCGACATGATTTGACGCGCTCTCCTTTGAATTTGAATTTAGATTTTCGACATCTCCTAGCCTTTTGCTGATGTCCTTTTTGCCAATTGTATGACAACAAAGTAATTTTGGCGAAACTACAGTAGCACAAGCTAGGTACGTTTAACTTCGTGTAATCATAGAAAGGGAAGAAAAGACTTTCTCCACCTTGCTCAACCAGCACCATTCAAAAACTTGTAGAAAACGTTTGCAGAAATCATACTGCTAGAGTTGAAATTATAAACGTTTTCCAAATGAATTTATCTACTTTGTCAGATTTAGTAAATATTTTCTTCCATTCTGACCGATTAGGCAGGCAACAAATGAAAAGAGAAAGGAAAAGAACAGAAATAAGGTATCCAATCAATACACAACTTTTCTGCCAGTATCAATGACACAAATTTCGATCAATGTGTCCCCGGGTGTATTATCTGGCATCTACTTTACCATCCTTGATATTTTCGCTTTGACTCTTCTTGATATTGTTTTATCACGCACCGTTTGTGCATTATACTATCGTCGAATCAATTCCGGTCAAGCGCTTAATTTAAAAAGTACAGACATACCAGGAGTGACATCTTATCTCATCGGTTCTTATTTTTCAATTCAGAACATTCTAGCGAATGTCATAAAATTTCTATTTCTATTGTGTATTTTCTTTATCGATCTTAATATTAACTCCACTATCGCGAAATGTAAAACAGACCAATTCCGAACTGCAACATTCGTTTTTAATCCTTCTGATTCTATTTGGTCGTCATCTCTTTCATCTTTATCTGAACAACGGCGAAATCAAAATTTAGTCGTGAAGCATTGGGAAAGTGTTCGTCAATGTCGTGCAAAAAATATTGAAAATGGTACTTTAACATTTTATCATTTAGCTTTCAATTTATCTAATGGAATAATTTTAGATGATGAATTAATCAATGATAATGATTTACAAGAAGGTCAACTTTTTCCAATTAATACTTCTTCAATTATGTGTTTATCCCCTGATAATGTCGCTCCTTCTGATGTTCGTCCAATGATACAAGTTACAGGTTGTTCACAGCTCTATAACACAACTTGTACGAATGGCACAATTGTTTATCGAAATGCTTCACTCACGCTCACTCCAGGAAGTTCGGATAATAAAATTGTTACTGTTTTTGACCCTCCTTTATACACAACATTTTGGTCAAATACATACTTCGGTGATGATATTACATCAATCTTTCCGGAATATACAACTGCACCTTACCGAGACGCACAATTAACATGTTCTAGAACGAATATTGGAATACCAAATGTTCGATTTAGAACAGCGAGAATCCAAAATAGTGAACGGACACCTTTTATAAAACAATTGTGGAGTTGTTTGTTAATAGCTACACACGACCCTTTGATACCTTCAACAAATAACAGTACCAACAACTTCAAAATGAACAACACTAAAATTTCAACATTGATAGAACGTTGGGAATACAATGATGAATCGAAAAAATTAATTCGTCCATTTGCCGGTCCATTATTTCAAGGAAAATTTGAAGTAGGACTTTCTCAAAGATCTAAAATTCTATCACGCATGCAACGTGATGTGAATTGGATGACGTTTTCATCTATTATAGTTGCAGATGCAACAATATACAAACGCCTTGATATAAATTTCACACAAGAATCAAATATAGGAACAGTAACAGTAATCCCATCATATATACTTGTTCTTTGTGTTGGAATTGTTTTGGTTGTTAGTCTTGCTTATTGTGTGCTTTTACGATTCGTGATTTATGATCATCGCCCACAACTCAATGCAATTAATGGGTTATCTTCAATTGCAAGAGAAGAACATCAACCCTCAGGCCACAGCACTGAAGTTGGCAGAGGTGTGATTCTTGGACTTACTGTGCGGCACAATAAACGGGTTCAATTTGGACCGGTTGGTCCTACAGATATTATATTGAAAACTGCAGAAGCTTTTGAAAGGGAGCCGGCACTGAAACAGTAAAAATATCCCTTGTCAACTACTTTTGTTCTAGGACAGGGTTTTTTTGGATCTTCGCCTTCTACAATCTCTTGATCAATTTCTACTCTCTTCTCTCCGTTTTTTCCCACATTTTTCTTTTTCCTTCCAGGGAAGGAAAAAGAAAAATGAGGGGGTTCCCTCCGTAAATTGTGGAAAGTGGGAATCTGGCATTAACTTTATGAAGAAAGTAAATACTTTACTTTGATGACAAGGAAAGACTTTTTGCGGAGAAGTGACAGATCGGCGCGTCTGGGCGAGCGCGGGACGCAGAAAGCGAACAAAGCGTACAGGTGCGCCCAAGACCATCGGATCGGCTCCATACAAAAAGCGAGGAACTCGTCTCACTCACAACCTGCTATTGGGAGTGTGTGAAATCCGTTTTTCAAAAATTTCAATGTACATAACATACGAATTTTTGAAATGAAATGAAATTTTGAAACAAAAACACCCATTTCTCAAAGCTAACCGTCCCTACAGCGGCGTTCAGCGTGTTTCCGACACTTTTTAACGCCGTCTACCAGCGTTTCCGTTCGTACGACAGATTTTACCACCCACCTGACCCGAAACCACAGTTCATTTTTCAAGGCTATCGTAAACGACACGTATGATATTTCACAATTCACCATACCGTTTACTAGATCTCTGCTGGAGTTATTACGTTTGTACGAACTACTATGTCATTGTCACATCCCATGTCAGAAATACGGAAAATACACATAATACTTTTACGCCCCTTATTACTAAAATCCATGTCCGTCTGTGTGTGTATGTCTGATCACTGTAGAGAGTTCATGCCTACTTTTGTTCCTATTGGCTCACACACTTTTACACGCGTAATTATTTAATCTTCGATTCCGCGCTCGATTGGGGGTGTTGGCACAGTTCTCCACTTTCTATTGGCTCATACTGTACGCGTGTAAATTATATTATGCACTATACGCGTGTAAAATGAAATTCATCGATTCCGCGCACCGTTGGGCGGTTGGCATTGTACTGTAGGCGGAGAAATAGAAAGCATCGATTCCGCGATCAGTTGGGGGGTTGGGGTTGTACTGTAGTCGGAAAATTGAAATCATCGATTCCGCGCTCGGTTGGGGGGTTGGACAACACAAAACGGCCATACAGTCGCGCACAATTACCCCAGTAGAAAAATAAATTATTTTTTTGGAATAATTAAAAAAAAGAAAACGGTCAAAAAAAGGTTTTTTACACGTGGACGAAAATTGCAGGGGTTGTGGACCTCTTTTTTCCCCTAACTTCCGTTTGCAAAGTGGTACACTCCTTAAACTTTACAGTGGATTAAATCTTGATAAATCCAATTATGCTGTAAAGTTTGACACGTTTCGGGTCAAACAACAAAACGTCGTATGTATATAGAGGCAAAGACAGGCTGTGGTGGGACGGTTAGTTCTGGACGTGTTTTGGACAGTAACTTTCAATTGAGTCATACGAAAGGCAGGGCCGTACATGTGACTGACTGACTACGACCAATTTTTTGGTGACTATGACTGACTGACTGGACAAATTAAAAAAAAGTCAGTCACCTGTAGTCATTAATGCACACGTACACACGTGTATATCACTGGGGCTTTAATGGTCATTGTCATGACCATGCAGAAAGTTCTCTAGATCGAGTTACTGTAATGACCATTCGATCTAGAGAACGTGCTTCATTGGTGATATTGTTGGGAAAAGAGAGTTAGCGAACGTTCAATCGCTGGAACAAGATCTGAACATCGAAGTACTCCATACCGTACCGCGTGACGCCATCAGACCACAATCCATCGTTACAATCCGATCTGTTTCAATTACTTTCCAGTCAAAAAATCAAAACATGAGTAGTTCATCTATTCATGATACATGTCATGATATGCCTGATGTAATTAAAGTCACAGCAAAGCGCGTTGTTGAACGGCAGCAGGATCAATAACGAAAACGCAGAAACACGTCTCTGGAAAGAAGCACAGGTACACGGAGCCCAATATAGAGCACAGTAGCTTCATCTATCTGTCGAGATGGGAATAACTCTAGATTCATTTGTGCGATCTGCTCGTACGTGGGAAAACTCAACGAGAACTATTCCTCAAGCAAAGTAATCAATCACTACAAGGCGAAACATGAATCGGTTCGAAAACGATTGGTCACTTTAAATGAAAGTAATTCTACTTCCTCAGTTATTGAGCAGGAAATCAATACGACCAAGATTTTATGTGAATCGAAATGCGTTTCTTTATTATGTATAACGTATTGATGCATCAGTTGCGTGGGTCACTTCACCCAAATCATTGAATACCCGCTGTGCACAATACGCGCGTAACTCAAAAGCCAAAACTAAAAACAAACCAAAGAGATAGGCATCGTTACGTCCAACACGCGGAGCCAAATGCCAAAGGGTGTGTAGGGCGGGAAAGAGAGAGGAATACTGGATGATTCAAAGAACCCAGGCGCGCCGACCGTCGCTCACCTGCATACTGTAGGTAGGCCAATGTAGACAAGTTATTGTAATGTGTAAAATTACACGGATGATCGAGCAATACAGAAGCTGTATTCGTACGCATCATGAAGCATCTCCTTGTGAGGTCTCTCCCTCGCTATCTAATATCTGAATTTCATTCGTATAAACGAAGTCTACATTTCACGAAACGCCATATAGTTTCCTATCGGAAGGGTAACCCGAGGGGCAGACTACATTGCAGTCGAAGCCGGACCGGCAACGGTGTTCAGAGTCTGCTGAACGCAGGAAAACCAGTACAACGCCATTGAAGTCTGAATAGTACGGTCAAAATAAAGCTAAGCCATACTCGCGCTATCGATAACCCATCCAAATATTTCCATGCGTACCTCGAAGGGAATTACCAGCAGGACCTGTTCTGTGAGCGAACCTATGCGTATCTAATGAGACGAGTGTTTACACCCGGCCGATCAGTGTTTCTTATTGCTGCAAACACTCGATTAATCGCATTGGTCAACGATTTAGATGGCCACAGTGCCGGTTCTCCCTGGATACCGAAGAAGAGTGTGTGAGTAGAACGCATATCTCGCCATTTTGAAAAAAAGTTGAATGGTGACGAAATCCCAGTAGGACGATGGTAGGAAAGAAGCTGTTATCAACTGACTTACCGCCCTTTCCAAATAGCAGCGCGTGCGATAATTCTGTTGGGTTCAAACCAGACCTTTCTCTCTGAAAACTACATCAGTGAGCTTTCGCGTACTCATTGAAGTAGAATGCGAAGACACTGGTTTCACAGTCTCGCACTTCCTCTAGCCCTGTCGCTTGCATTCCGAGAGCCCAAAGTTGTAACATTGCTGATGCTGGAATGCGCACCCTAACCTCGTCTGGGGAAAATTGTTCATCCTCCCATTGACTATAAGCTCTCAACACTATTTCCAAAAAAGCCGCCGCCGGAAGAGGTGCACCTGTGGACATACTGTGCATTTGACGGACTGCGGATATGTATTGGGGAATGAGGTGCTCCGCACTTTTTGTCTTCCCAACTGGCGTTCGCTCTCGAGCCATCCTATGAAGGCCAGACGATGACCCTCTGTGACGGGAAGTGGGGATCGGCCATCAACTTGGCAAAAATGCAACCATGCATTCTATCGGCCCATGAACACTCATTTACCATCTTCACCGTCATTTGTGCGGCAGCGCTTGGGACTGCCATATCTATTATCCTCTTTGCCGCAATCGAGCCTAAAGTAGATGGTGGACGTACTGGTGGTTGGCGGTTGGTGGAATGGTAGATCAAAAATTCACCTCTAACAGGAGAAGGCGCCAGTTGCCGTTGAAGGACAGATGATCGTCCCAAATTTGTTCGGGGAGAGTGGAAAGCGCGTTATCTTCGACGCGCAATATACTGCCGCCTGGAACCACGTTTGTTGGGGCCAATCTGGGATTGACAGCAACGCCGGGGCGCCTGTCCTGCCCAGTTTGTTCAACGTCGCTCATATTAAATCCACCGGTGGGCACAGAAGCAGCACTTCGTCCTTCTGCCACGTCTCTCCAACTCCTGTATTGCTTGCCATCGTTGTAATAATAGGTGTTCTCCTAGAGGGCGGTACTTGAAAAAGGCTCGAAGCGCTGACATCCCATCCACTACGGATTGCCCCAGCTGCCTACATATATGCAGGTTGACGCGGATCAATCTCCGCAAGAGGTTGTCTGCGAATTGCTTGACAGCCGATGGTAACTATTCTGCCTGCGTGATGAGACCATGAGCTCGTAGCACCATTTTCAGCTTCCGAAGCTCTTCTATGAGCGAAGAACTGGCGGTGACGAAACTGTTCACTATGTGGACAACCGCTTGGTTGGCAAAGTGGAACAGTAATTGCCGCGTACCTCGAGCTTCTGCTTGAGCACCCAAAGGGCCATCTAGAATCAACCGTATAGCTTTAAGCTCCCTTGTGTGATAGAAGTCGCATTCGAACGCCAATACCAGACTCCTCGATCGCGCCACATGCCCGGAATCCCGGCCTTCAGGTTTTCCAGGTTGAGAGTGCCGCCATATCCCATATCGGCGGCATTCGTGTGGATGGTGGCGGTGGGTGACGGTGGTATAATAGGGCAACCAGTTTGATCTGGAGACAGTTGCTTTCAAAAACGCAAATACCTGATCGACTGATGCAATAGACTCATTCGCCCTTGTCCATCGTGAACCGCATACGAATGATCGGAATAGAGCGAACGCGTATAGAATCTTGACCAAGGCATTGTCAGCGAC
>JAULBU010090332.1:0-27413 GCA_032358235.1 Odonthalia washingtoniensis
GGCAAAGATCCTGAAGAAGCATTTATGATCTTAATCCCAGAAGCATATAATAATCAACCACTTCTGGATTCTTATCCCGAAATATATTTATTTTCCTTAAATTATATTAATAAATCGCAGGATTAGCCTCCAGGCTACTCATTTTTTGACATTGTCAGAATCAGGTGACTTGTGGTATCAGACACTTCAAGATCACCATATCAAGGAACTTCAAATGAATCTACTACGCTCCAACTCGTAATTCAACTTCATCATGAAAGAGAACATGCTATCCGGTATGTTCGTAATTTATGCAGATGATGTAGTGCAATGCTTCCAGAAAACAAGAGTGGTCGAATCACTAAAGGGCTGTTCATAATACCTCGTTCCGAGTAGCTCTTCAGATCTGCACTTCACCAAAGGGAGCACAAAAACGGTGTAATGATGATAGGGTCTAGGTGTGGTTGATATCCAGATGATTGGTCGTGTAGGTTGCGGACCGCATGACAACAGTCGAAAGGTATTGAAAAACACACTGAGTACGGTTGAACGGATTAGTTGATAAACCTCCTCGTGAGAGGGAGGGTTGAATAACGGTACTACCGGGTTCAGCACTATTAATTTTAATCGGTCGAATTCGGGCCCGCGAAGGCGATCTAGAAAGCTAACGTCTGCACATACGGAGTGAGAACAGAGCAGAAGTGGATTCGTAGGTCGAACGATGTAAATATTTGGCGTCCCTTTTACTCTCCAGGTTGCTTGTATCTATGAGAATTTAAAATGGATGTGAGATCCAAGTCTCCTTGAGTAGGATCCACCTGCCACCCAAGTGACGGGTAGACGATCTTACTGTAAATGTCGGACATAAATTCGGTGTATACTGTCCGTTGACATCGAAAATGACGTGGCGGAGGGGTCAGTTAGTAGAACTATGGAAAAGACGTATAGCTTGACCAAACGTCACACTAATGTCACCTTTTCGTGACCGGATGCCACATTAGTCACGATTCAGTATGCGTACTGTAGGTGCGACGTTCGAGCTCGAAAATTTCTAACACATGTTACAATGAATTGCACCAGACGACCCGCTCTTCAAGAGCAAGATACCATGTGTCGGCCTCATAAATGTTATGTTGGATATTACTTCGTTTCAATCCTTGAAGTTGTCCTAGCGACTTCAGGTAGTTTTGTAGATTTTCAGTTCGGTCGCGTCTTGTCATCTTTCAGTCATTTGACTTTCGTTCAGTACTGAATTTTTTCCGTATGTTTTGTTACTAAATCACCACGAGTGGTGTTTATGTTCCAACTGACCTTGTAGAGTCAGCAATTACAACCACTTGAAATGTCACCGGGAAATTTTAACGATTAGTTTTAATTCCTCTACTGGTTTAGAGTTTGAAGGTGTTCATGGTCCACTTAGTAGAGTGTTGCATTGATATTAAGGATATGTTTTATGCCTATCCACGTATTTCGTCTTAATTTCTTCGGCCAATGGCTGCTTTAGTAATTCGCAGGGTAGGTGTTGGTATTAATTCCCTCATAAATGAGTCGGTGGGCCAGGTTGGTACTACAAATTTGCATTCGGAATGGGTACATGCGAAATTAGTTCGGAAGGTACCAACCGACTAATTGAATTATGACTGGTTGCCCCACATGAAGTGTGGGGATGAATGAACATAATATCTACCCGTGTGTGCGGCGTGACATATTTCCTAACCAATAAATGGGGATTACGGTCTTTCGCGAATGTAAATTTGGTGGTTGAAATTGTAGCGACGATTTTTAAATTATGGGATATCCGCTCGGATTGATCGGGTGAAGGTAATAATGTCAAAACGAAGGAGATATTACCAAGGCAGGTAAAGGTTTTGTTATTTATTTGTGATTTCCTGGAGCCGGAGGCGTATTGTTTCGGCTCTATGAATGAGCGGTAAAGTTTTTCATTTACAAATAGGTGTATCTGTTAGGTTGAAAAGCTACAAGAGGAATTCCAGTCACCACTCCCCCCTCATGGGTGGTGTGTGTGTTATTTTTGTCGTACGGATTGGAAGCCAAGAGGTGGGAAGTATGATGGACCGAAGTTCGGTGGGAGCAACCCAACAAAGTCTGTATGGTTACATTAATTGGTGAGAGGAACATTGGTTTTTGCGTGTGTGAAGATGGTCCTGATCGCTCGGGAATCGTGAATGTTGGATTGCAGACAAGTGGTGCGTGAGAAGTCACAGTGCGCCTTGTTGTGTTGAGTTTTGATGTAGCTATGGCGTGCTTCAGTATAGGTTCTTGTTTTCGAATTTGTTATTCTCGTTCAGTCTTCCACCAAGAGGTGTTTTTCCTTTGTGTATGCCGTTACGAAATTCATCCGTTGGTGTTGCCACTTTCCATTGGGAGAGAGGGAGGTTCCGTGTTTAAAATACGATATGTGTATGGCGTTTTCTGTGTTAGGAGCCATCTGTGTGTTGTTTTTCGAATCCTTGAAAAGGTGATTATTCTGTTTCACCGATAGTGAGTGTGGTTGCACCGTCACGTTGGTATGTGTGATGTCGGGTAGGTTCGCCTCCGTTCGTTGCCGGTGGTTTATTCGTCCAGCGTTGTTGCTGTCGGTGGTATGATGGCTCCATGCATACAGCTGTCATTTCAATTGCTCGTGAGTTGAATTCATTCCGCCAGGAGTCGTTTTGATATATAAGCACACCGCGTGTGAAGTATCGACCAATGAAAACATGTATTAATGTTTCCGTAATTTTTTTTGAAAAGTTATATGTTTAATTTTGTTAATTTTTTGTTGATCTTTATGAGATGATTTGGATTGTGGTTGCGCGTACAGTGGGCTTGTAGTTTTTGCCCACACATTGTATTTTGATTCCATGGGTGTCCGAGATGAATCGTTTTGCAGTTCATTCCAAGTGTTTCTTGTGTCAGTTAATGCTGAAATCCAAGTCCAATTGCCAATTTAGTATTATTTTCTTTTACCATTTTGTTTTATCGTTTTTTATGTTTCCAGGTTCTGGCTCACCAGTTTTGGGGATTATTGAAGCCCATTCTATCCAGCGATCGAGTCGTTGATATCAGTCGGCAACCCAATCTTCTTCATTTTATATTAGTTCACTAACTTGTTCCTAGGAAGGTGCCTGATGGGTTCCCAGATATCCTCAGCCGGTGTGTAGCCGTACCACTGGTCTAGGAAATTTAATTCTCCTATTTTTGCATTTGGGTTCTCTTCGTCGGTGTTGACGCCGTAGTCCGCTATCTGTTCGATAACGTATTCTTCTGTTTCTTCCGACTATTGTTCATTTTTAATCATCTCATTATGTGGATCTATTTCCCCGCGGGGTCTGTTCATCCTCGGTTTGTTCCCGGTTGTTTTTATCATCTTCCCTGTTTTTGGTTATGCGTTCGTTCTCCCGTTCTGATTTATGGTCGTCGTCATCATTATTTCCTTCCTTTTATTGAGTTGTGTCATCCTTAAGGACGTTATGTTCTTCCTGATGTCGACTTTTCATCAGACGTCTCTGTCGTTGCATCCAATCCAACGTTGCTTGGTGATATATTTCTGTCCCTTGAAAAGGTTGTGTCGTCTTTACTGACGTTATGGTCGTCATCATCACCCTGACGCATGTTGGTTGAATGTTTGGGCCTCGTTCCGGCTTGTTTTCCTCCTCCGGGGCTCGGGTATGCCTTCAGAGTCAATGCTTCGTCCGTTATTGTACGTATGGTTTGTTGCATCTCCTTTAAATTGCGTGTCTCGGGTGCCAAGTCTAGATGTGATCGTAAAACTCTCTCACCCTACCTGTCGGGTTTTTCAATTACCACTTTACTTTCTGTTACATCATTAACCCTATACGGGCCGTCAGCTACCACAGCCAGTTTTTTGCGGTGCTCTCGTTCATTCCGTCATTCGACTCGTAATATAACCCAGTCGTCTGATAAGAGTTTCCCCTTTTGCCGCCTTAGTAGTGCGTCGTAGTTGCGTTTTGTAACGGGCCTGTGCCTGGTCGAGCTTTCCCTTTGTCTTCCGAAGGGCTATTTTCAACCATGTCTTCCAAGTGTCCCTGGCCTTTTTTGGATGTTTTATCTTGAGGATCCTGCTTTCAACGACAATGCTGGTAGTGGAAATCAAAATACCAGTTCAAACAGTGCTAGTTCTGTTAAACTGTGTGGTTGGCAATCATAGGCGTACCTTAGCGCGCTCGTATAGAGGTTCCAATCTTTTGGGGTGATCCCCCAAATAGCTACGTATCGCGGAATTTATCTTCCGATTATATATTCAGATTTGTCTATTCGTTTGATCATGGTAAGTTGTCGTGAAGACGTTGTGTTGTTCAGGATATTACAAACATCTTGAAAGAAAACAGTGGTGAAGAATCCTTCGTTATCGAATATTAGTCCCTTTGGGGTTTCTTAGTTGAAGATGCATTCGTTTACGAAGTTCTTAGCAAATTCAGTTACTGACAAATTCTTCATGGGTACGGTCCTGGTTAGCTTCGTGAAGCGGTCTGATATTACCAGTATATACTCGTCTCCGCGTGGGGTTTTGATAATTTCAATCAAGACTTCGATGGCAACAGACTCGAGTGGTGTTCCAGCCGTAAATAGTTGAAGTTCCGTTGCTTTCTTAGTTTAATCTGGTTGTAGGCACAAGTTGTACATCGCTGCGAAGTGACGAAGTAATTGACTCCGCATGCAGGCCAGTACAGTTGACGGCGTATTTTCTGGTATAGCTTCCTGCCCTGTGGTTGACCGCCGAGTCTGTCGTAATGGTGTATATGCGACACACTTTCCTTCAAGGCATGGGGAATGACTATTGTGGTCGGTTCTCATCATTCCAGGTGATTGATTCCGTTGTCGTTGGAGCCAAAGGCTAGCACCACCCCCTCATCAAGGTTTCTACTCATGGTTTGGCAGAAGGCGTCCAATTGTTGCGTGATAATCAGCTCCTTCAGGGAAATGTTTTATAATAACGGGTCCGATTTTGTTGGAACCGGTAACGTTTCGCACACTACTTCAACTGGGAAGTCATCCAAATCGTTGTTATACAGTTTTCTCTTGTCATTCGGGGTTTGTGGGTGGGCGGCGTTTTTGAGCGACAGGAGAAAGGTCTTTTGGTTGATGTGATTATCTTCTTGAATAGTGAATGTCGGTAAGTCTTCAGTGTCGTCCACAATTGCTTCAGCAGCTGTTCAAAGACGAGATAATGCCTCTGATTTCGTGTTAACTTTACCCTTCTTGTACTGTATGTGGAATTCGAATTCAGAGAGTGGTAACTGCCATCGAGTGAGTGTGCCTGGTGGGTCATTAATTTTTAACAACCATCCAAGCGCTGCATGGTCTGTTTAAACTATTAACGTCTCGTAAAGAATTTTTCGACGGAGTAATTTTAGAGCCGAGATGACGGCGTGAAATTCTGGTTCGGTTGCTGAATATTCCTTCTCAGCCTGTTTCAATGAACGGTATCAATACGTGATAGGTTTTCGTCCCCCACCTGGGTGGATTTGGAAGATTACACAGCCTGCTTGGTAGTTTCTATTGTCCGTATAGAGGGAATACGGGAGTTTCAGTTGAAGCAACGCCAGTATAGGCGATGTACAAACGGCCTCTATTTAATAGTGGAAGGATTGGAGTTTTTCCTCATTCGGTTCGAATGAGTCAGGGTTATTCTTCTTCAACAGTTCGTTACGTTCTGACGCTGTGTTAGTGAAGCTTGGTATTAACCATCTTATAGACGTTGCACAGTCCGAGGGACAATCTTAATTCCATATTTGACGTTGGTGACTTTGATTTCCGGAGGGACTCCGTGTTTGTTCTATCTATTTCCATTTCACCTGGTTTGATGACATGATCTAGGTACTCAACGGTAATTGTAAAGAAATTGCACTTCTTGATTTTCAAGGTGACACCGGAGGCTGTGAGACATGTTAAGATTTCGTCCACTTGCTTGATGTGTTCATCCACCGACTTGGAGTATATAAAAACGTCTTCGATGTATATCAGACAATTCTGCCACTTGTATTTCGTAAGAATCATGTCTAACGCCCGTTGGAATGTTGCGAGATCATTTTTGAGGCCGAATGGCATTCGGTTGTATTGATATTTACCCGCGTGTCATACGAACGCGTTTTTTGGTTTCGCAGCTGGTTTTGTTGGTACTTGCCAATATCCAGAATATGCATCTAAGGTTGTAAAAATCTTGGCATCTCCAAGTGAGTCAATAAACCCGTCCATACGAGAAAGTGGATAGATGTCCTTCACATAGGCTTGATTAAGCTTCCTGTAGTAGATAAAAAATCGAGGTTTACCGTCCTTTCTGGGCACAAAGAGGACAGATGCCGCGCATTCAGAATAAGCAGGTTCGATCACTACGGCTTTGAGCTGTTTGGTAGCCTAGAATTGTTCGAATTATCTATTATTTGGTCATGTCCGATACGGCGGTGATTTGAATAGCCTTGAGTCGGGTATGATGTTGATGGCTTCTTTGCTTATATTGATGGTCCTCAACTTCCGAGCCACATGGGTTCGTTCTTTGTCAACATATACCTGATCTTGTCATTGTGTTACTCGGGTACTCCAAGTGGTATGTCTGCCACCTTCGTTGGCATTTATTCTTGGTCCATGTGCGACTTACGTAAGTCCGAGAGATGTTTGTAAATTAATGTCGGGCCTTTGGTGGATTTCTGACTCTTCCGAAACAAGGAAGGTGATCCCTTTGATGATTCCGACTAGGAGACTACGCTGACCATTTGGGCATGAGAAATATTCTACTCGTCGAGCGAGGTGGGGTGTGGACTTTTCTTATAAATATGTTGGTTTAGAAGTAAGGTCTTTGGGTGTTCTCCAAAGTTGGTAACAAATATCCGCAAAGGTTTTCCGTGGGTTATATCGGCAATTCCTGTGCCTGCTAGACCTAAGTGGGTGCCGTAGAGGCTTGATTTTGGTTCAACGAGGGTTAATCATAGGCGTTCTGTCGTGACTTGAATCCATTTTGCGTTTCCAGTTGTATTACCGTCTGTTCTGCGATATATATCTTTGGTTAAGTCCTTCCCTTGGCGTGTATGTATTCTTGTTCCTCTGGTAACGGAGGAGCATTCAAGAGTCTCTTGCTCGGTTTCCTAATGCGAGGAACTGTGGTACTATAGTCAAGTTCAAATAACAGCTTAGGCAGGCCAATTTATTGGGCATGTTTGTCGTAGAAATCACAACTGAAGATGAACGACGTTGCTAGTCGATCGGCCACGTACAAGGTCACCATCTCCGACTGCGATCCGATTTTTGCAGATAATGTTATCTTCCAGCCATATTAAACGGTCAGTTATTATAGTCTCGTATGTTCGTCGAACCTTTGAGGGGTTTGATGAGTTTCTCCTATCCATACGGTAGGTCGGAGCGTATATGAAACTGTAACTGGCACTGGTATCCAGGACTGCAGCAAACCGTTTTGTTGAACGTATGGTGAGATCAATATTGGCATAGACGTGATGATTGCGTCTGACTAATACGAATACTGCGCCTTGTGTGCTTTCACGGGTTACGTTCCGCCATGGGCGTTGGAGGCAACCAAAAATGTTCTTTGATAATGACGTTTTTGATGCGACCGAAGTGATAAAAGGGTCGAGGGGACTTTGTGAAAGAGTTTTTGGGCGACTCAGGATTTTATTTACTACAAAAGAAGAAGCTTCTGAAAGTCCTCAGGTTCGTTTCCCTGGTATTTTTGTTGATTCTGGTAACGTCGTCCAATGTCTAAGGGTCGTTTTTCTGCTGGCTTGTGGTTAACGCCAGTTTTGTCATGTTGTATGCTGTATCAGGCAGAAGATACTTCTGTGCTGCTGACAACTTGTCATAGTTGGTAATGATCAGCTCCATTTCGGAGAATTGTAGTTGACATTTCTGAGAAATTTGGTTGAATTCGTAACATTGACGACAAATCAATGATTCGTGTGTATGTTCGTTTCTTCTGTTGGAGGTACACCCCACACAGTTGGGGATTGAAGCGCGTCCGCTGAATTTGATATATCCTGGTCTGTTTGTAGCTTCGTACAGGTTCGTTTCTTGGTTGTGTTCCTGTTCCATTAAATTGGATGGTAAGTCATTGGTGTTCCCCGAATTTTCTGGTACTGCCATGTCGTATTCGGTGTCAGCCAAGTGTTGGTCAGCTAGTTATTCCGTAACGTGTACTCCAAGTAATGATTTCGATCCCTTAGCTGGTAACGTTGAATTCCGCGTTCCAACTCTTCATGGGCTTTACCACAGCAATATGCTTCGTCCTTCAACCTGCACGCTAAGTCCTGTTCGGATTCATTAATTATCTGCCACGTTCCGCGTAATCTATTCAAAGACTCACGTATGGTTGCGGGAGTAGACTCTGTCCGCAACAAGTATTGAACGGATATCATCCAGTAAGTAACAACTCCGGAGCGGGCTCCGTTTCTTGTTGACAATAATTTCTTCGCGGCTTTCCTTGTGAGTAACTGAAGAAGAACCACTAAATCATTGGTCTCTGTCTAACGGAGAATATCAAATTCTTCCACCATCTTCGAGAGGTAGTGGAAAACGAATATTGGATCGTTGCTCGAGAATCGGTGTTCTTTCATCGTCAAGTTCAAGCTCTTTAGTTTTCTGCGTAGTTCTCCAGTAGCTGCACTATGAAGCTCGCCGCTGACTTGCATCAGGCGGTAGTACCAATACATCATCAACCGATCGAAGGCCGGGTTGGATGGTTTGAACGAGGATAGTACTTAATGCTTGGGAACTTTTTCTCGTTCAAATAACGGTACGGATATATCAATTTTATCCGATTCGAGGCCCGTAGTTTCATCTTGCTCTTCGGACGACAAAGAATATTATTCTGGAAAACGTCTAGATCCGGCCAATGGGTTAGAACTGTGCGATCGGGCTGCTCAAGATTCTCTTTTTATCGGAAATGATGTATCACGATGTACCATGGCCACCCGTTGAGAAGGTAGGAGTAGACGTTGGGGTGCGTCTTCCTGACTCTGGATAGCGATGTTTTTCTATGGTTCCTGCTCGATAATCGAGTTTGTTGTTGCGATGAACCGTGCTCCAAAAGCGTGTTGACATCAGACAGTAAACGTTTTACGATACACGCTTCGGACTCCGTTGGAGATTGATTTCTTTCGGTGAGTGATTGTTTGACTATCGTCTTAAGCTCGTCTCGGATGTGTTTGAATTTCTCCTCGAGTTCGGGCTTGCGTGTAAGCTCCTTCTCCAGACGTTTCTTAAGTTTGTAACTTGATTTTGTAAGTCGGTGGAATCTTCGACGCAAATGCGCTTCATGGCTTTCTTATAGGGTAATGGAACACCAAGTGGTGCGGTAGTGTCCGCAGAACCGGCGCTGTACATTGTACTGGAGTTGTTGTGCGATCCTGCGAGTAGCATCCTGGTCAAGAACCGTGTTTTTTGAAATTCAGGTTTTGGAATTTTCGTAGTCTTGCCAGTATTCATCCGTTGTCAATTTCCACCTAGCAAAATTCTAGGCTGGCAGACCAGATATATTGGAATGCACCCGGAAAAGAACGGGTGGTATGTCACTAAAGGGGTGTTCGTAATCTCTCGTTCCAGGTTGATCTTCAGATCTTCATTCCACCAAAGGGACGATGAAAAGAGTGTGATGATGATAGGGTCTAGGTGTGATTGATATGCCGACGAATTATCCTGTCTGTTACTAACCGGACGACAAGAGTCCGAGGGTAATTACAAAATTCACTTAGTGCGGTCGTACAGATTGGTTTATCAACTTCCTCGTGAGAGGGAAGGTTTAATAACGGTACTACGGGGTTCAGTGCTATTAAGGTGAGGCGATCGAAGGTGGAAGCTCGGAGGCGATGTCAAAATCTGACGTCGGCACAGACGGAGGGTGAACAGAGCCGAAGTGGATTCGTAGTTCGTACGAAGTCAATGTGTAGGGTCTCTTTTAATCTTTAGATTGCTTGTATTTATAAGAATAAAAAAGGATGCGAGGTCCAAGTCCACTTAAGTAGGCTCCACCTGTCGCCCGAGCGGCGGGTGGGGGATCGTACTGAATATATCGGACAGCAATTCAGTGTATACTGTACACTGACATCAAAAAACACGTGGCGGAGGGGTCAATTACTCTAACGCGGGAAAATACGTAGGGAGTGACCGAACGTCACAGTAATATCACATTTCCGTGACTTGATGCGACATTAGTCACAATTCGGTATGCATACTCTGGTACGACTTTTGAGCTCAAATGTCTAACAGGTTTTACAATCAATTGCACCACAGATGGCCTCCTTCCAGCTGGTGATTTTAAAGTCAAAGAACTTTCATCCGAGACAGACAAATAATTCGACATGAAACCATCTACCAATCCACATTGCGAATTTTCAGACTTTCATCTACTCCACGACTCAGATGACTAAAAATTACAACAAACACAGCGCCACTATCTTAAGAAACTTGAGCAACTTGATGATACAACCTCGTTTACTTCTTTCATGTCTATGCAAATGCGCCTCGCATGGCTTTCGCATACACAACCAGATTGTTTCTATCGACATTCGTCGCCCGCACAAGTCATCGAAGTGAACTTCATAGCACGACCGGAAATGATCATCACTCAAATCAACTATGCAACGAATCATGCAAAGAGACAAAATATTGGTATCAAATTTCAATGACTCGGCCATTATCGCATCAGCTTATTGTTTATGTATATGCATAGATTGGTAAAACTTTAGACCTCTCATTACAATGAGGATTTATTATCCTCATCGTTGATAAGACAGACAAAATTACTACAAAATGCACTTTTCTCTCGATACCTGTATTCGTCCTTACTCGCTCTACAGTACCCCTTCCTAAAATGATCTAACCCATATTTCTTTACTATATCCCATTCAAAATCATCGAATCCACATTGTTCTACAGTGCCCCATCCTAATCATCGAATCCACATTGCTCTACAGTATCCCATGCAAAACTGTGGGCCTCTTTTATCATACACTCACATACAGTGTCATATACACTACATCGTGACATGTTACAGGTTCACTTCTTCAAGAACACTTCAATAGTATTAAATTGTTCATGATATGAGAACCAATCCGTATCGATTGGATTCTCATCTCATCTATCTTTTGTCTCCTCACAGGTTATTAGCCTATACAGACACTACTGCACGAATAACAGCTAACGACGATTCACAGATATATATATTTAATATCAAATCGCACATATCAACTATATCATCATCATAATTTAAACCATACTCTGCACCACAATCCTTTTATGAACATTCTACACGATATGAAAAACAATCAATCCCAAATTCGTATCCACCATCCGATCATCCCAGCGCTTGACCCTGACAACATCGAACCCTGGATGTTGGCCATCACGTGTGAAGCAGACACACTCCAGATTAAGGACCATGCAGAAGACATCACCTATACTTATAATGCCGTTTTCCATAGATCCGTAGCCGCAGTTAAGAGCGTCATCATGTCCTTGTTATCCAAATCAATTGCTTCTATCGTTATTCTACCAAACAGCCCAATAAATCGTTGCCCCATCATTCGCAGGGTCCAACAGGAACTTGAAAAACAACCCGTGGTTAATCATGAATCCTGAGAAGCCAAATCCCCCAACACCATCATCTCCAACTATGAGACGTCCTCAGAATATATCACCGCTCACAACAAAATCCGCAGCCTTATGATCGTCGCTCGTTATCCCAATATTGAGGATGAACAAACAACGATCAAATTTATCATAAAAGGCATGCGGTAAGACCCTATATTTAACCCAAACATACCATTATGGCTCATCAACATGCCCCAATCGATACAAGCACTCGAGACGATTATCTGATCAATTGAAAATAACACTCTTCACCATGAACCCACTTCCACATTCTCATCATCTCAATTCTCAATTCTCTCTCGTCAATCGTACTCTCCATTCCCCAAATCGAACTTTCATAATTCATCACATTCTCACAGAATCACAGATAAATTCTGCCGATTTCATGCAGCCTAATATTGCCGACCGTTTTCAAACAACGGCTCTGAATGTCGTGACTCCTCCAACCCTCTCGGTCCTCATTTTCGCAACAACTCTACACCTTTTTCTGTTCCTCCGTTTAAACCCAGACGCTCATTTACCACGAAATCCTCCAGATCCAACTCTAACAGTCATATACGTCACATGCACTTTGATGCATTACGTATGACCTCTCCCACTAGACATGAAGCTCTCCCTGACAACGGTGATTTCAACTGTACCAACACAGGTAAGTTTATCATTTACAGTGGTGCTCATCCCTTCCATTGCCCAACTCCTGTTCCACACATGCTTCCCCTTTCAAAACCTTCCAATTCAATAACTGCAAATAACGACTCTACCTTTGTGATACACACTGGTCTTCTCAAAATTCCGACTCCCATTGGTAAGATTCGTTTGCAAGCCATCACAACTCCGGGGATATTTGACTCTCTTATCTTGGTTAGAAGTCTTACATGCGCCGAAAACATTGTCATTTTTACGCATGACAATGTATACCTCCTTCCCTACTATCACCTTCGTAATATTCGACTGCCTGCACCTATTGCCTCGTGGCATGAACAAGCCTATTCTATTACCCCTTCCACATTTGATAAATCAGCTATTGGTATTTCCTGTCTCACACAACGTGCCTCTACTCTACCTCCCCATTCTCCGGTATCATCATGCTATTTTCCCTCAACTGACCATAACAGTATTTTTTCACCTCCCCCGTCTCCGCTCAAACACCCCCCGATCAATACAAAACCGCAAACACAACGCATAAAACCGTCTTCTTCAGTCCTTCATCGCCTCATCAACTCGATTTCTCACTCCATGCCATGACCATGCCATCTCGATATATTGATGGCTTTGAATCTCGCGTTCAATCATGCCCCTCTTCCCCTTCTTCGTGAAATCATCCACAGCAACCATTTTCCTGCTCTCTCCGGTATCGTCATTCCTTCCTCCACCATCATGACATGTTCAGCATGTTCAGATGGCAAAGCATCCCAGTCACCACATTCACCAATCATTTCACAACCCACTCATCGTGTCCTCATCATTTTCAGCGACACAATTGGCCCCATTCACCCTGCTTCAGCGCAGGCCAATCGACACATTGTCACCTTCATCGATACTGCCTCCTGCTTCATCATTGCTGCCCCAATAAAATCGCGATCTGAACTGTCAACCATAATTCCCCAATGTCCTCAACTATATTAAGAATATTCATCAGCGATACCATCTACGCTTCTACTCCGATAATGCTCGCGAATAGACGTAAAACATTGTTACATAATTCTTGAATCATAATCGGATCAAACAAACCACTATTACTCCACATCAGCCCCAGTCCAACTCGCGCGCCAAACGTGTCAATCGTACTCTACTGAATGCCGCGCGAGCTTCACTTACACACATAGTATACTGCCACATACGTATTGGGACTTTGCGATTGTAGCTGCTATTTTTAAATTTAGTCATATGCCTCATACACCCACACAAAATCCCCAATTTATGTCCGGCAACCCCACGAAAAATTTCCTTCATTTCTTTTACCGTTCGGTACCCTTGGTACCATTGTATACTCTAGCTCCTCCAAACGAAAACTCACTCCTCGTTCTCGTCCTGCCCGTTTTATGTACAACAATAACGCTACATTCCATACTATTTTTCTACTTGATACTTCAAAAACATCAACATGTCGCGCATCCCATGTTATGCCTTATCATCAAGCTTTAGACCCGTCGCGCAACGTATGAGCGGCATTCAAAACATTTAAGCCTTATCCTATCGCGGTAACTATGCTTCCTGGCACACTACCTCCTCTTTCCCCGAAACAACTTACAAATTAACCGGATGCTGATCTCTGGTTCATCGCTCATGATGCCGAATTGAACAAATTGAACGAGAACTTCGTCATCAAATGGATATATAAAGACACTCTCCAAATGATATTCATCATCTTAAGCCGATCCGGCTCACAATGACTTACAAGTACAAGCACGATGAGTCCGGAAACATCATCGCCAGGAAAGCGCACTGTGCTATTCGTGGCGATATGGTGCGACCGGAAATACACTACGATCCTTCACATATCAGTGCATATCCAGCTCAAAAAACGTCCTCTATACTTCTCCTGGTGCACGCCAGATTTCTAATGCAACCAATTCGACACTTTTCCATATCTTCTACGTTTACGCATGAACCATACTATCCTAACCACGACGTATATGTCCGTCAATTTCCTATGGCTGATGGCAGATTTGACTACCTCGATTCTAAATTCTGGATACTTCGTATGAATCTTTACAGGTCCAAACCCGCCTGTAATATATATATCTACGTGCACTACACACACATCTCACATCAGCTAAATACTTACAATCACAATCTGATCCATGTCTCTACTACAAATTACTCTATACAGGCATCATCATTATTTCTGTTACAATGGACGGTTTCCTGGTTGAAGCACAATCTCTATCTGACAGTGACTCCTTTTATAATCATCTAAGAAAAATATACCGTCAAAAATCTAGGTAAGCCGTCCTCATTCCGTGGTTGGTCACTTCCTTATTTAACTAACGGCGATATTCGTGTCTCATATCCCAACCGTATCCGTAATGTTGCTCAAAAACTTAACCTGCATAATTGCAAACTAGATCGACTTCCTTACCGCACAAACCTCACCTTGAAGATCACAGTTCCGATGGACTTCTTTCCTCGAAATTGAAGGACCTCTTCGTGAGGGCTATCGGTGACATCCGCAACTTAGCAGACTCTACATGATATGATATTTCCTTTTCCACAGGTCGACTTTCTATCTTCATGCAAAATCAGACAAAAACTCATTTCTTTCTTCTTCAACATGTGGTCCGTTATCTACAAGTAAAAACTTACAGCGGTATTACATTTAAATCGCCATCCTCTGCTTCTCACCTGCAATATTTTCCAGATTCATACTATGCTGAGTGCAACGACCGACACTCTACATATTTTTCCATCATCTTTTCCTACTAATCTCCCATACACTGATCTTCACGTAAGCAATCCACCATCGCACTCAGCACCTTTGAAGCTGAGTACGTGGAGGCCATTCAAGCTCTCCAGGATGTCATCTCGATAAAGCATTTACTTCAAGAACTACAACTACCTTGTGTTCATCCTACTCCTTTCTATGTGGATAACTCCGGCGACATCTCCTGCCACACAGGCAAAGCCAAACGTCGTAAACAGATTGATATTAAACAACATCATGTCACCATTCACACCACACTATTTATCTCAAGCGCGTCTCAACTGCTGACATTCTCACCAAACCTATTCTGCCCCATCGTCATAAATCTCTCCTCTGAGCCATGCAACAATTTCATGATCATGCTACATCCGACAATGAATCAACAATCAAGCCCGCATAATTCATCTTTCTACAATCTGGACTTTGCTCAACAAGTCTCTGATGTTCTGTCTTTCCACACAGCTTCAAGCACGGTACGGTTTGAGCTTCTTTTCTCTGTCTATCTGCCTTTTTTATTTCTGCTTGAGGCCTTTTCTCTTCCTTTTAAGACTGTGACTTATTTGTGACCGCTGGTCGAGTTTCCATTCTACATATGAGTACTGTATTCCGATATGGATTATGACCCAATCAGATAACGACATATGTCGCAATAAAAAATGCGGCACCGCCACAAGTGGCGATACCGGCTCTTCTCCGATCAGGTGCCCCTCTCTAGGTGCACCCGCCGGGGTCCGAACTCTCTATCAGCTAGCCCATGGACCGTGGCACTAACCAGGAGGCCAAACAGTTCTGAAAGGTGAGGGCAGATTACTTTCGATTGGGTTTTATAGCATTCCATTACAAGATATAACTCGTGTTTTAATTTCTTTTTCACACAATAACGATGTGTTCTCCTCTGATGCTTGTGCACCTTGATGCGATCTGAAGCAATAAAATTCTTTCCCTAATTAGCCTATTATCGATGATATTCCGATATATTTACGGTCTGCACAAGCCACACATGCTCAATATCTTTCACCTATTTTTCCTTTATCTTTCTCTTATTCTATTTTGCCTCTATTAGCTATTCTCTCCCTTTCTCTGTTGTGAGCCTCTTTTATCATACACTCACCTACAGTGTCATATACACTACATTCTGACACGTTACAGGGTCACTTCTTCGAGAATACTTCAACAGTATTAAAGTTTTCATGAGATGAGAACCAATCCGTCTCGATTATTTTCTCATCTCATCGATCTTTTGTCTCCTCACAAAAATCATCGAATCCACATTGCTCTACAGTTGTGGAAACCTGGAAGAGGTTTTCGACACTTGTCACACGTAGCAGTAGAAATAAAGAATAAGCATCTTAAACTGAAACGGGCGTGAGAAAAGAGGAACCGGAATAGGCACGGCAGCACGGCGGAGAGGACGGCGCTTAGCGGGAAAGCTGAATAGGAACAACAGCTTTACGCGATAGAATGCACGGCAGGAGTTTGAACGAACGCGAGAGAGAAGATCAGGAAATCGCAGGCGAACTAAGAGATGGGATGGTTATAAGAGGGATGGTCTTAGAATAAAGAAGTGTAAAAGAAGAGAGGATACACACAAACCGGCAGTTCCGAACATTTTTGCCATTTGTGTCAAATCATCTCCGATACCTGCAACAGCTCTGAGTTTCCAATCGCAAGGAATCAAACATCAAATACAGTAGCACCGCGGCCAGGACTTATACAACAGTACAGTACCCCATCCTAATCATCGAATCCACATTGCTTTACAGTATCCCATTCAAAACCATCCAATCCACATTGCTCTACTGTACAGTACCCTATCCTAATCATCGAATCCACATAAAATTTTTTCTGTACTGTATCCCAGTCAAAATCATCGAATCCACATTGCTCTACACTATACCATCATAAGATTATACACCCATTCCACACAATAAGAAGACATTTTCCTTCACACATGTTACCTACCAAATCAGACTTACTGCACTTATAGTGTAGCTGATACCCGTGGCACCGTTGACATTGTAGCAATCAAAGACGCTGATTGTACATCGTCTGGTAAGTTTCAGTTGGTTGATTATTTGTATAGTTCGACACAAAATAGGAATAAATAATTTATCCCGCACAATTATTTTGTCTCCTGTTTCTGTACATCATCCTACGAAAACGAGAACTAAGAGCCGTTATCTACAAAAATTTAAAATTTTTAAACCGAACTTTTTTGACAATGTCCAAATTGTACTGTTTTTGCTACCTCTCCACAAAAGGGTACATATAACCGATAAAACTATTACATGTCCCGAAACACAGTACAATTACTGAAGCACCTCTTGAACGCCATAACTTGACATCAAAATGAATTCTTCATCGTCCTCCTCTTCCTCTGAGGATGAAGTTTTGATTACGGAGCTCTCGCGACGTCGGATCATTACATCTGCGATATTAATGGAATAAAGCAGAAGCAGGCGACAGAAAACCAGAAGAAAAATCAAAACGTCTCGAGAAGATTGGAGAAACCACGTTTGTCGAATTGGAATGCGTACTTTCCGCAAAATGGATCGTCTTGATATCATGTCCTTTAACACGCTCCTCGTCCAGATTCGAAACGAAATTGAAACTGTTAACGTTTACATGGCAATACGTTCATCCAGTTCGGATATTTGCGCTGATGTACGGCTCGCAATGACACTTCGATATGCTGCCGGAGGTATTGTTTGGGATGTTCAAAACTGTTTCGGTGTGTCATTCGCGGAATTATACCGAACGGTATGGCGCGTGATGGATTCTGTCAACAAGAAGCATCCTCCCGTATGGAACCTTGATGACATTGATCATCTCCATCAACTTGAGCAACTGTTTGCACAGGAATTCCGTCTCAATGCACTACGAGGCGCAGTAGGGGCTCTTGATGGATTTTTAATTGCCCAAAATAACCAGGTTTATCCGTTCTCAATCCAAATAGGTACTATTGTTCTAGAAAATAAAATTTCACGTTTTTTTTAATGGCTATATGTGACGCCGATCGAAGGATCTTGTGGTTCGATGTCAGCTGTACACCAACAACTCACGACTCACTCGCTTGGGATACCACTGATCTCGGTGATAGAATTCGGAGGGGAGCATTGTCACACCCAGTCTTCATCCTGGGCGACAGTGCGTTCACTTGGACAAAAAGTGTCATAGCACCGGATAAAGATAAAAAGTTTAATTTGGAGCACACCTCACTACGGATAAACATTGAATGTGCCTTCAGTATGCTGGTCCGCAGATAGGGCATACTTCGGAGACCGCTCGAAATGAAATTTGAAAAGAGAAATGCAGTCTGCATACGCATGCATAATTAATGTGTTTGTTCAAGGATTGAACTTGAAACAGAACTTCGAAACAGTAACGGTATCATTGAATTAAATCCTGGAGTGCTGTTGTTGGTGCCTGTTGTGAATGACAGAGGTGTTTCTACGGACAATCTTCACAGAGATTGTTTCTGTGATAGCTGTGTAATAGGGTGCATGGATAGTGGTTAAGCAGATATGAGTCGTAGGACAGAGCTTGAAGAAATAATTAATGAACTTGGATTGACCATGCCGTACTGAAGACAATAAAAAAACTTAAAAATCCGTACTCGTCAATTGTTTGACTATCATCAACGATATTTTGACTCTCTTCTGGAACTTGATCTATCTGTTGCACACTATCATTCAAATCATTTGCAGAGGATACATGTGCAAAATTTGAAATTGATAGCCGTGCAGATGGCACGGGAGATGGTTGTGACGAAGACGCTGATGGTGACATGTTGACAAAGTACTTCAGTTGCTTCTCAATTTGAATTAAGCTGGCTCTATTCACCTCTGTTAAAAATGGGGGAGGGATTTCTCTTTCATCTCTCCATACAATGTTAAATACTCCAAATTCAAATTCTTGAACATTTCAGACACAATGTTTTGTCGCTCCACACGTTGCATGGCTTCTTTGTCCTTTGATTGCGCAACCTGCATTGGAGTGGAAAACGCCTCCTTTAAATTTGACAACATTAGACTGTCTCGCCTTTTTCTTGGCTGTTGATTTGCCAATCGTGACACAGTTGTACCATCATGCCTCGTTTACTCTGGCATTTTCACAAGTGCCGACTTCCTCAAGTCAAACTTTACACATCAGCAATACATGTAATGCACACAGAGGTCACCGCGGCAAAAGTCTACAAATTTTCTGCTGAAAACGTCTTTTCTGTGTTGTCATCATCACCGTCTGCATCATCCGCGATGGATTCCCCTTGACCTGACTTTTAAACTTTGAATAACACTTCATAAACTACGAATAGTGGTCCCTGAACTCGGCCTTTATCTTTGCTTCGGTCACTGTATAACGTTCTCGGTAGTAGGGGTCGAGGAATCGCAGCTCCTCCGGGAATGAGTTCTCCTATAGAAAAAGGTTGTAATTAATTCCTGGTATGTCTTTGTCATTGAAGATGTTGGGGACCGTTCTCCAGAACCAATCTACATCACCAGAATCTAGCTGGTACTTCGTCAGCTTTCTGTCCCATTAAAGGAATTGTTCTCGTTTGTGGACGAGCACATTTATCATTCTGAGGCACATCTGACCTTGCTCCATTTCATCTTGGATGCACCTTCTGACATAAATAGCGTGAAACATGCAGACTGTATCCGGTCAAGTGATTTTCTTAATGTTCCGGGACCGCTGTATCCGAACGCGTTTCCTGACTAACGCTGAGCCAAAGGGGATGTTTATAGGTCATTAATGTGGTGCGGTGTACCACTATATTCTGCAGAGGATGCCATATTTGGTTCGGGTGCTGGTGAGAATGACAAGAATGACGGTGATGCAGGGTGGCTTTCGTGTGTGACCATTAACGATGATGATGATGATGATGTGTGTTGATTGTTGTCAGCATTTCCTGTTTGTTCGGGTGGTGAAAGGGGCACAGACGATGTCGGTAGAATTTCATTATCCACTTGTTCATTTGTCGTCTCGTGGTAGTTCGTGCTGCACCAACGACTCAACGCAGGGGAGCCAGGACCAATTGGCGGCTAGCTGTGACGTTAACGTTTCTGCTCAGCGAAGTATTTCGTCACGGAGATGCTCAGCGGTCGGCTCTGTACCTTTCGGATCCCAGCTCTCCGCTGTCATAGTACTCCACCCTGGTCGTATGCTGAGTACAGCTACATGCCGTTGTTGATCGCTGACTTTTGGACGAGGCATGGCTGTAAAGAGGGGAATATAATCAGATTTTATATGTTAGAATACTTTGACGGATTACGTCAAAGTCTTGACTACAGCACACAATTTTAAATTTTTGTTCCTTATTCCCTAGATGGGATGGTACAAAATCATGACCCTATTTGGGTGGTACAAATTTTTGAAACAGTCCATTTTTGGCACTGTCTAAACTTTACCGTTTTAATTTTTTGTACCAGTATATAACGGCTCTAATATGCTTAAGAGTTCTGTGAAGCGGCCCGAATTCCAAACCGGTACATATTTTCGAATATGGAAAATGCCCTCAATTGGGCTTTTGAGGAATGTATTCATTTGTCGTTTTGCAAAGTTTAATATACATTCTCTTGATTTACTGTTTTATTTCCACCACCTGTTTTCAATAATTTATTCACTTTCTTACTCATGGTTCAACCTACATTATTATTGGTAGTTCATTTGTCAAAATGGAATCATTAAATCATTGCTGTCAACTACAACCAAAGGACTGACCGTCGTTGATACATGGACATCTGGTACATATAGTATAGCTGTTTTGTGAAGTGATTCACAGAATTATAATATGCGGAATGAAAAAAATTGTTTACAAATATGCGATTCAATTTAAATATTTATATTTGTGAAGACGTATAACAAATCCGCACCGATTTGTTGGAGATGGAGTTCGGTAATAATGCGCAGCGTTTTTGTAGTGTGCGTCGTAGAAGCGTGGTCCCCTTCTTTACTCTGTTTTCCTTGAAATAAATAAAACTACATGAAATACTCAACCCACCGCCGAAGAGAGGAATTAGCCACGTGTTCGTGGCACTTCGAAACATTCAATTAATTACAGTCAGGGTACTGTACTCCGGTAGTTGGCAGTAAAATCTGGACACCTACGGACTTTCATCCCTCGGGGTAACCGATTTCTAAAAAAATATTCAAAAAATTAAAATGAATGCATGTGCTTTTGACCGTTACTCAGGGACTGTAAATGGAGCTCAGTGGTGGATTTTCACGTTAAATGCATTTTTAATTCCAAAAAAGTTTTTGGAACACCTGTATGCGTATAGGCATTTCGTGCACTGTACAGTATCACTTTCTTCCTACAGTAGTGGCCGAGTAGCTGGAAAGTCTGAAGTGCAAAGTTGAGATAGCGCGTTGAAGTCCCACCGGTGGCAGATTTCTCGTCTATCATTCAAGTTAATAGCTTAAGAATGAAAGACAAAGTATAAACATTTAAGCCCCACGTGATACTCGACAGGTAGGATGTGATTTTTGGAACCGATAGCCGTCAGTCAGTGAGCAATCCGCACCAAACTCAAATAAGGAAAGCGAAAATACCATTTCTATTTGTGTAAATTAATTTATGCTCAGCTAACAAGAAGCCGACCCAGCTACTTTTTTTTTGTTTGCCTCAAACAACTTTCCCCACTGGCTAGGACACGCAAATTTCCCGTTTTTATTAAAGGCATTTAAAAATGCCCAACCTACCCACTATATGCAATACTGTATTACTAGTTCAGTCTGTCCTTCAAATTCAAGTGCACGGCTTTATTTTAATCGCAAAATCGATTGCTCTACATTAATGTGTCATTCATTCATTCATTCATACAACATTATTATAAACCCATCATTGCAATCAAAAGAAAACACAATAATGGGGGCAAAATCAAAAAATTAATGTGCCGATCAAAATTATGATTCTTGGCGCATTCTGTTGAACTTCAAGATGACAGTATACTGCGTGCCATTCCATTTTATAACCTTGGTACGAAATACATCGTTCCTGTGGAAATTTTCGAAACCAGGTTGTTGTTTTAACCGCTGTAGAGCTTGTTTCACGATTCTCCATTTTTCGGTAGTACGCGTGGCAACGATTTGCACCGTCGCCATAGGCAAGCGAGAGCGCATAACACTTGGGCCAAACGCCTGCAAATCTCCACAGATTTCGAAATTAGTAGGTATGCATAATAACGCAGACATGAATTCAACTATATATTTATACTCTTCAAAATGTAAAGTATACCGAAATATATCACATCCAAACACACACCCCTTATCGATATTGTCCATACGGCGATATTGAATACGGCCTGTCGATTCGGCTCGTATAGCACAAACAGGGTATTCAGTCGTATATGTCGGTGCTTTTCCTTTGTAACGCAACATTTTTTCGCCAGTTACATTGATCAAGTTTGTCATTTTATGATTGCTGCCGTTCAGAATGTCGAACATAACATCACAAGGGCTAAATGTTAACGATGTTTGTTTTTGTGAAGATAAGGTAGAGTTACTAGACATAGAAAACATGCGTTGATTATTTGTATATTTCGTAAAACTTTGTTGAGCCAGTCTAATATCTTTCTCCAATTTTCTTACTGTATTTCGCTGAATGTCATTATAAGGAATGGGATGAATAATGTTATTAGAATAATTTTCCAATCTATCCGAGAATTCTAATGAAGGAGATGTAACACATTTATCTCGACTATACTCTGTTAAATGAGACGGTATCGAACATGTTCTTTTGTAAATTTTCGTTATCAGAAGCACATTCAAAATATCTTCGCTGCCGGAAAACTTTATAGCGTATAGAATACGATCACATCCTAAAAAACAAGAATCTTCTTCTTCTTGCGCTGTGTACGGCATACCGATCAAGAAATCGCCGAAATCACTTTCTATGAATTGAAAAGGATTCAATTGACGTAGTTTTCTCGTTATTGATGGAGAACTTTTGAAATCGTTCTCGTAAAACACTGCTGAAACAAGGCATCGAATTATGTCTCCCGTCTTCGATATTATTGAGTTTGGAACGTGTCCTTTATACAATGGTGTCATCTCTCCGTCGAATGCAAACTGAGTCGTCGTATTGAATAGTAACGAACCTGCGAATTTACATACGGCACTATTACTGTGCTTTAGGGTGGACGTCGTCACGCTATAACTACTATTCGCTTTCGCTTTCGTGAACACTATGAACAATAGAATTATGTGAAATAACTTGCAATTCGAATATTGATGATGATGATGATACATTATTTTGTTATTGAAGAGACAGGGTGCTGAGAAATTAGTAAA
Organism: Odonthalia washingtoniensis; assembly: GCA_032358235.1. Classification (NCBI taxonomy): domain Eukaryota; phylum Rhodophyta; class Florideophyceae; order Ceramiales; family Rhodomelaceae; genus Odonthalia; species Odonthalia washingtoniensis. Next base: position 23,312 of record JAULBU010090332.1, read on the forward strand.
TGGTGATTATTGTCAGCCTTTGATATTAATTAATTCCGGAAAAACCAAAGCTCGTTTATATAGGCAAGGAATATATAATTCATTGATTACAAAGGCAGTTGACTTGCGCTTTACTGAGGTTGTTCAGAATGAGGAACGCCGTAAAATAATGGTGGTGATGTGGTCATTGTAAAGAAAAATTTAAAATTAACTTTTAAATTGTCATCAGATTGTATGAGTAGGAGACGAGATGTTTCACATATATGAGTCTCGTCTCCCACTTATACAATGTGATGACAGTTGAAAAGGTAATCTTCAAAAATGAGAACTCGATGATATTTTGAAGATGAATTTATTATTTTGGCTGTGTTTTGATAGGAAAGTGAAGTATGCAATATAATTATTGTTGGCCCGTACAGATGCAGTACATTTGCGAACTTTTAGGATGTTGGTGGTGAATAGGGAGGATTTCTTCCGAACAACGAAGTGTTGATAGTAGTGGGGAGTATTGGACGAATGAGAAGGACGTATTGTAGATTGCCATGCAGTAATGTTAATACCGCTGTATATTACATTTCACATAAAATTAAGTGAGGCTATTTACCTCAATTGGTGTCTTTTTCGGAGTTTCCCTGAACAGCAATCTTTTTTTGGAAATGCCGATCTGCAAACTGCATTCACAATTCCATTTTATGACATATGCAAACCACTTTCTCTTCATGCAAACACTTAAACTAAATTACAAATAATATTATGGGTCCCTAATATCATTGCTTCAACCTCCTTTTGTTTTGCATTAGATTATTGTTAAGCGAAATGGTTTAGAAAATGACTTACAAAATGAGACACGTTTCACCATTTTTGACAAGTCATTATTTTGTCATTTTATATTTTTCAATTATTGTTAAGTGAATTATTTTTAGAATTCACTTTTGTTGTAAAATTGACAGTGGAAATTTGCGAAAATTATGTCTCGGGATGAGAAACACTGCGGGAAGTTGGTGATAAGACGGTCATACCAAACAAAATGAGGAAAACTGATTATACTATTTACAAGAATAAACAACAAATAAAAAGGTAGTCAAATATGTTAAGACTGGCGATTATCGTCAGAGCTGATGTGGCCTTACTCATACGACTACAACATAAATGTCAAAAATGTAGACAAGATCTACTAAAAATAAAAAGACGAAACCGACATGTTAGGCCCATAAACTTTAATTTGAAAGCATATTCTAATGAAGAATGCCTCAAGCAATTTCACTTTCTACCGAAGGAAATAAGAAAGGTGTCAGATATAATTGTCTATTCCGGTGGGAGCACCACCAGATCGAAATATGAATTTGATCAATGTACAGCATGCTGCATAATATTAAGGCGTTTAGCAGCTCCATGCCGTTGGGTGGACCTCGAACCGATATTTGGCATGCGAATATCGTTTTTTTCTGAGGTGTTTTGGGAGGGGTTAAAGCATTTCATCGACTCTTGGAGCCACATTTTGATATCTTTCAGAGCCTATGTCATGACGGAGAGCCGAAAGGTATGCGGAAGCGATAAGGGGCCAAGGATCGTTGTTTCCACATTGCGTCGGGTTCATCGACTGCACAAAAATCGAAATGTGCAGACCCGGAGGAGAAAGTGCAAATCAAAGAGCGTGTTATTCGGGGCACAAGCGGTTCCACTGCCTAATTTGCCAAACAATAACTACGCCCGATGGGCTATTTTTCATTTGTTTGGGCCGGAAACAGGAATACGGCACGACCTTACCATTTATCGCCAGAGCAGAATGGATAATGTTTTAGGAAATTCTCTTCTAATTGAAGGGAAAAAATATTATGTATACGGAGATCCAGCGTACATATTTCGGCCTTGATTGCAGGTACCATTTAGTAGAGGCTTTTCAACTCCTGCCCAACAAGTTGTTAATACGACAATGAGTGTCGTACGTGTTTCAGTGGAACATTATTACAAAGACTTGAAGTAAATGTGGTCCTCACAGGATTTTAAACGAATTTTAAAAGTCCGGCAAGCACCCATTGCGCTGATTTATAAAGAATCTACAATACTTTGGAACTTTAAAGTATGTTTTCAACACGGAGGCCAAGTTAAAAATTCATTCGAGGTGGAACCACCGACCCTCGACCGTTACCTCCGAACATATTAATTTATAATAATATAATTTTTAAAATTATCATGTATGTAATAGTGCATTACGTCCTTAACGATTATAGTTATTTGATTTCTTACTTAACTTTTTCGTTAGAGCTGTTAATGATGTTGACATTTGTTTACGTTCCTCACTATGCATAACATGCCGACGTTCTGATAATTTAAAGCGCTTCTATTCCAAAGAAATACGACGCTCATTGAATTCCTTATCTCTATTTAAACGGTTCGTTGTATTTTTTTCAGATTCTCGTCGAAAACCCATTATCTCTTCATCTATTATGAGTCGTTTTGACATAATCGGACATTCTTTTCATATGTTCATCTAATAAATTACGTTCGTCATCTTCTTATTCAAAGGGGCAATGTCTGGGTGCAGAACCAAGTACTGAGTTTGTTGGTGAAGGTGGTTATATTACTTCTTTTTGATTTGTTTCACCAACCCCGGCGACCGCTCTATTCCTAATGTCCTCACCTGCTTCATGCATTCTTCTATCCATACTCGTTTGTTCCTCCCTTTCATTCCTTCTTTTCTCTTCGAACTCATCGACGGCCAAAAAAATGTCGTCCATTAATTCCTCCCTCTCCCCTCTTATTTCTACGATTCCTGATGCAGATTCATTTTCTCTACTCTCCACCCTATGATCTGAAATTATCTTTTTGTATAGATCATTTAGTGATTTCCAGTTCGGTTTTGTAATTGACGCCCAAATTTTATCTGGAATTTGGTCATGGAATCGTTTGAAAACACCCTCAAACCGGCTCTGAGATTCGCATTGACGTGCGCGCTGGGCCTCACAAAATACTACAGACTTCAATAATATAATATCCCATGATGTGTTGAATCGCAACCTCCTTTTTCGTATCATACTACTTATCCGTGCCATTGCTGTGTCAACACTCCCATATTGCGAGAATATATTACGTAGCCCGCCACTTGATGGTGAATTTTCATTCGACTCCGTGCATTCAGCCATCTATCCTCGTCTATCCCTTTTTCATGTGTTGAAAATCTGTGTGTGATCGTTTCAGCTATTTTGTTTTTTAAAAAAAAACGTGATCGCATCAGTTGTATTTTTTAGGGTGCGGAGAGGGGGTGCGGGTGCAGGCGTAGGGTTTCTTGTTATGTATTGCAAATGTGCATGTGGTCGTTTCAGTTATTTCGTTTTTTTAAAAAAACGTGATCGCTTCAGTTATTTTTCTGGGGGGGTGTGCGGCTGGTGCAGCGAGTGTGGGTACGGGGTGAGTGGTTATTTTTATGTGTTGCAAATGTTCGTGTGATCGTTTCAGTTATTTTTTTTTCTTTCGGGTGCGGGTACGGGGGAGGGGTTCTTGCTTTGTGTTGCAAATGTGCGTGTGATCGTTTCAGTTGTTATATTTTTTAAAAAAATAAATTGATCGTTTCAGTTATTTCTTTTTTTTATTGGGTGCGGGGGGGGGGGGTTCTTGCTTTGTGTTGCCATTCTGCGTGTGATCGTTTCAGTTATTTCATTTTTTTGTGGGTGCGGGTACGGGGGAAGGGAAATAACTGATTTTTTTTGCACTCTTAATTTGTATTTTGCAAATTTTATTTTTGGTTTCGGTTTGTATTTGTGTTTGTGTTTTGCAAAACCCTAAACAAAATAAACATGACTGTGCTTTTTATTGGCTTTTGCAAGTCATTTAAAATTCATTTACTTTGCTTTTTAGATGCAAAATGAAAAGCAATTTTTGTCAGTTGTGACTTGAACATTACAGGTGTTCACCGTGTTCCCACATTTGTAAGTCATTTTTAATAATTCACTAAACAATAATCCTCTAATAATGATTTATTTTTTTCTGATTTTTAGGAAGAATAATTTTTGAGAGAAAATATTAATGTCCAAAAAAAATATTTATTTTTTCCAGGGTCTGACACTGAAGCATTGTCATTTTATATACGCTTCTTGTTCCACGCCTCGTCGCTTTCACTACGAGG
>JAULBU010090443.1:0-27383 GCA_032358235.1 Odonthalia washingtoniensis
TTTTTTCTAGCAGCAATTTGTGCTTCTTGTGCTGTTGGAATTTTGGCCCTCTTTTCGGCTTGTATTTCATCATCAGATTTCCCTTTAGTCTGCTGTTTAGCAAACGTCTGTGGAAGATCGTTCGTGGCAATTTTCTCAGTGAAAGATTTAGTTTCTTCTCCACTCTTTAAGAAAGGCTGTTTTGGCTTTTGAGTAGGAGTCTCGGAGCCGCTGGTAGAAGGTTCTTGACTTTGCCCTGCTTGGCCTTTTTTTTTTAATGCAGACGAGAATTCAGACACATCTTCTGGAACTACTACATCATTATCTCTTAGATAAGAGTGGAGTTTTGTAATCCTTTCCTCATTCAGCCCTTTCTCGAATTCATCAACACTCTCAGGAACGGTTACATCCTGTGATTTTAGGTAAGAGTGAAGTTTGATTACTTTATCGTTCGGCATATCTTAAAATCCTAAAACGTTATTTTTGCCCACTGTTTTTGTTGCTGCTTTTTTATTCGCTTCGACCTCTTTATCAGAAAGTCCTTTTCCACCTTTTGTAAGTCCTACCGCATTAGTGCCCGTTGGCGTGTTAGGTTTCGCTGTCGATGGTTTTCTTGTCGCCTTATTAAAATCCCATTTACCATTTACAAAAGGAACTCCGTTTGCCTTGGCAAATGCTATTTTCTCTTTCGGGTCTTCTATTTTTTCATACTGTTTATACAGTTCGGCTCCTCTTTTTTGGCTTATTGCGTACCCTTCTCCTCTGATAGTTTGCTGGTCTATTTTTGCTTTATCAAACCCATTTTTGGTATTTGTTTCGTTTGCAAGTCTTTCTAAGTCAATATGAACTTTTGCTCTATTTTTGATATTTTGGGACGTGTTTTTATCGTTGTAAATATCATTCATATTATCATAGCCAGTAACTTTTTTAAGCGTATTAGACTTTATGGCATCAAACATGATAGTGTTCCCTTCTCCTTTTTGAATGGCTGATAGTTCGCCAAATGTATCCTTTTCTTCTGGCGATAAATCATCAAACTTGCTGGCTTTTAACTTTTCTAATAAAGCTGTTTGGTCGTCTGTTAGCGTCATTGCCTTGTTGCCTTTTGGCACAACCTTGCCAACCGCTGCCGTGACTACTCTTACTGGGATTGTTGATGATTTTACCACAGTAGACATGTCTTCGGATGGGAGAATGTCACGTCTAATCCATTGCCCATTTTTATTCTGTATTTCTACAAAAGGAACAAATTCGTCAACTTGTATATGTTCATTCCCTCCAATACCTGTTTTCCCCCCATTTGTCAAATCCCACACATCCCCTTGAATAGATTGGGATAAATATGGGATAGGCTTAAATGTGCCATTTTTCTCTTGCTGTTGAACAGAAATTGCTCCTTTTGTAGAAAAATCAAGATTCCCTCCTGATGATGTAGAATAGTATTTTCTTTCATCTGCACCGTTCGTAAAGACAGTATTGCCAACTCTTGTTGTGCTCCCTCCTGATTTTCTAAGGTTTTCTCTGTTTTGAGATTTTGCAATATCTGCCTCTGTTGGTTTATCTACGGTTCTAGTATTGTTTAATACAGTCGTTCCTCTTTCTGACTGTAACCACTGCTTTGCCGTTTTCTTTTCTGCCAAATCACGTGCTATGATTTGTCTTTTAGCCTCAATAGTTTCCTTGTCAGGGATGCCGCCATCTGGCCTATTACGCTCAGAACTTATCCATTCGTTTGTAATATCATCTATGGTTTTCTTGTCTTCTCTTGATACTTGATTTACTCTCCATTGTGCCATAACTGGATCTTCCCCAAATGCACCCCGAACTAAAGGAATAACATCATCAACTGTTTCCGCTTGTCTTAGCTGGTAAATAGGCTGACCGTTACCATCTACTGCTGGCACTTTTTTGCCATTTTTATTGTCGAATTGAGGTCTTTTTGTATCTGGTACCAATAGTCTGCCTGAAACTTTTCTTTCACTACCAACATTTACATTCCCATGTTCATCTTTATCTGTATAATCAACAGATAAAGGAGACATCTTTAAAAGTTTGTTTGCATAGAATTTATCACTATTAACCATCCCAATAGATGGGTCTTTTAGATGCTTTGCTGCTTCTGAAATAGCCTGACCTCTTGTTTCATCATCATGGTCATTGTATGCAGAATTTATATTATCATTTACTGGAATAGGATTTATAACCCCGTCCGGATATGTCTGCTGTAATTCGTTTACCTGCAATTTTATTTGATCAAGTGCATTTTTTTGCGCCAATCCAGTATTGGTAATCTGCTCTGCCTTTGCGGTATATGGTGTTGGATCTTCACCTCTACCGACAGCATCAACAGCCTGACCAACAAGCATCCCAACTTTGTCATTGTCTTTTTTAAAAGGGGATCCTTTTACTGGGTCTATTTTGTACGAAGGACGTTTTGGTTTTGTCGCTTTTTCTTCAGCAAGCCTATCCAAACGGTTTTCATTGCCTCTTGCTATATTAGCAATGACTTGATGAACGACAGTCTTATCTCCGTCCCATTTGCCTAACAATTCTGGCTGATCAAATTTTAATGGCATTTTTTAAATTTTTTAGGCTCCCATTGAAGAATTATATCCTCCTTGCGACTGTTGTAGTTGCATTAGCATTTCTGGGCTGTAACCTCCACTATTAAGCCCTGTTTTCCCTTTACCTGCGCCTTTCCCCCCTTTACCAATACCGCCAGCAACCTGCGAAAGCCCTTGAAGCCCCATAGCCTCTAGCTGGTCACTTTTTGTTCTGTTTCTGCTTACAGAATCATTGAACGTGTCTCTGGCCATGTTCACAGAAGAAAGCCAAGGCTGTTGAATATTTGTGTCGAATTCAATATCCTTAGCATTTGCAAGCGCAGTATTGTTGTCAGCTACATTTCTGGTTGCGTCAAAGTAATTTGCAATGTTTGCTTGCCTGTTTTGTGCTCCAGCTATCCCAAGATTTGTTGTTGCATCATTTTGTGACTGAGTTGTCGCGGCCAACAATTGTGCATATTGGGAAGGAGAAGTTAATCCTTCCATCCCTGCTTTTGCGATTGCATTAGACGCATTACTATCAACCCTATTCTGCATGTACGCTTGTCCAGGAAGAAGGTTGGTCTTGGTCAATGGTTCGTAAATCGCTTGGACTCCTTTGGCCTGTTTCACGTTTTCATCAAGCTCTGCTTGGTGTACGTACTTTGGCCTATTGTTTAGAGCCTCCGTCAACCGATCCTGCGCGGCCTTTTGAGCTTTATTTCGCTTGTTTTGGGTAATACCTCCGTATATTCCTCCACCAACGGCTCCGATTACCATTCCAACGGGGCCAAATGCGGCCCCCATTCCTGCGCCTGTGGCAGCTCCACCTAGTACTCCCTGAGCCGTAGATGTTGTTTCGGTCGGATAGCTATATGATGCCATTTTGAGTCTCTTTATGTTCAAATTTAAGTAAAATCTGTGACAATGGTGTGTAGAAGGTTTGTTCTTGACTAATGCCGTCCTTTAGTCCGTTCCAATACCATATACTTCTTGGCACTTTATCTAATGATACTGGCACCGCTTTTTTATTTTTTAGTAACCAGTTTATTTCTCTGAAATTGCATTCGTACAATCTTATCATAAATAGGCCTCCAATAAACTCACGAATAACCTCCCACGTATCGGTTAATAATTCATCACTTCGATGTGCTTTGTGTATTGCGAAATCCCAAACAGCATCACCATCTATGCAACAAAAACCTATCTTTTCTCCTGATTTATTTATCGAATAGAACTCTGATGTTTTTGGCGTATCGTTTAAGATATATGATGTTGTAAATTCTGCACATTCCTCTTTTCTAAAATCGGAAGGACTTACGTAGTGGAACCGATGTGCAAGGTCGGAGTCCCCCATAAACGTATCAAATACGGTTTTGAATATGTCTTCATCTTCTTCTAGGCGTATCATTTACTTGGATTTTGTGGGCTATCAGAAACGGTTACAGCAATGCCGTACAACACAGACATGTAATCCACATTTCCGTCCAACGTCAATTTTGCAAGGAAATATCTCGACTTCATTGGTTGTTTAGATATTGCGTCTGGCTTAATAGGCATCCTATAAACATCTTCTACTTGTTCGATAGTTGTACCAATCGTCTCTGACTTTTGTTGTTTTCTAGTTCCAGTCCTCTCGATTCCTTTTGCCTCCAGTTCCCATTTGTCCTGCGCGTAGGCCCATAAAGAGGTGCCATTCAAAGTATCAAAAGCAGATGCTTTGACAACACACGTAACACTACTTTTTACACTCTGTCCTTGCAGGTGGTTATAGGTATCAGACTCTCTATGAATATATGTCACGCCATTTTTCCAAGAAACCACGCTTCTGTTTAATGTTACCATACAGTCAGGATCGAAGTCGTAGAATGTACTAAACCCATTCTTTGTCTCGTTAAAAGCGATTGTTGGATTTTGGTCTTTTGTCGAATCCCTAATACATACTAAGTATTCATCAAAATATGGATCATAGGCTGAAATAGCTGTTTGGTCTTCATTGTTAGTGGTATCAGAAATACTGTCTGCCAAATGAGAGCAATAACTGTTGGCACCATACTCCATACTCAAAGGAGTTAATCCATCATTTGAATATCTCCAAATAACACCTTTCAAGACATCCCAACCTCGAACCGTTGTCCCAAATACATGCACTGATTCAGGATTTAATGTCCCAAATCCACCTGCAAGTAAGTTAGAATTGCCTAGTAATTGGTTTGTAATGCCGATCTGCGTAGAGCCGTCAGTACTAGTATACTGAACCTTCCCAAGATAAACTGAGTAGCAATTGTTTTGTGTGACTACCAATAATACACTTCCATTGGACTGAAAATCTCTGGCAATAACGATCCTTTTTATGTCGCCAAATTCCAGCCCATATACCTGTTTTGAGGCAAAATTGAATGAGTTCAGCCCGTTTACTTTTGTCCCTTGCAAGTACTGGTCACTGAATGCAATCTCACTTGGATTAGTCACTTCCATTTGAACATCCTGCGATATAATATTGGCTCGGCCAATGTTTCTAAACCAAGTGTCAAAAGTCGCATTGTTCATGTTTCTTACTTGGGCATCTTGGGCTGTTTTGTAAAAAGTGTCACCACCATTTATTACAAAGGCTTGCTTGTTAGACGGACTATTCCCAAAATATTTGTCACCATTAGGAGCTTCATATACTGAGAATGTTTCACCTATCTCATAATACTCACCAATCAAAGCTCCTTTTATCGGAGAATATATTTCAACCAACGCCCCCGTTGTTACTCCCGTAAAATCAAATCCAGTTACCACATACTTAGCGCCTACCGTGTCATAGGTTAAATCTTTATCTGCAATGGTTATTGTATGCGCGTCACCAGCCGAGTTTTTTGTTAGTAAGCTGAACTTGTCGCCAGTTGTAAATGCCCAAGCAAATTCCACTGGAGTAGGAGAAATAAATGTAGGCGAGAACTCAAAAGTAGTCGTGTTTGCTGTTATTACGGTTACGTGAGCCTGAATAAAGGTTCCCTTGTTGGCACATTTGCTTAGTAATGGTCGCCATCTTTTTACCCAAGGAGCCAATTTGCCAGACAACGTAATTTCGACTTTGGTAAAATACATACTTCCGTTCCTTGGGAGAACTTTGAATGCACTTAGATCATACACGAAACTGCGCCTGTCGTATTCGTCATACAGTGCAACTCCAACATTGTACTGTCCGCCCTGTAAAAAGTAAACACCATTATCAACTGGGGTATTGCTTGTTGGCCTTGTAGCCTCAAACTGAGTGGTCGAGATATTTGGTATTTCGTTGAATCCATACGTGTTATTCCCTGTCAAAATCCTGTTGTCTCCAATCGTAAAATCGGCACATCGTAAAGGGATGTCGCTGTATGGTGTTAATGTCTCACTCGTGGCAATCGCTGGATATTGGGCATTATTATAGAAGTCCACATAAAAAGAAGCGGCCCTTGTGCTTGGGAACTTTATTCTTTTGAAGAACCTATATGGCTGTGAATCGTCATCCCTAAACCCTATTTCTATGAACTGGATAAAATTGACGTACAAGTCAGCAAATGATATTTGGGTTGCATTCAAGAACAGCCTAATGTAATCGGTTGTATTATCCGGAACGGCACATACCTTACTAGGAACTGACCAAACCGAACGTTGGTTTCCGACAAATACGTATCGGTAAATAAACTGGTACTGATTTGGCCCTACAAGACCGGCCGTTGAAGGTTCAGAATTGAATAGTTCAAAAGTTATAGCCTTGTCTGGAGGCGATTTTATCAGTGTAGTGGTACTATAATCGGTAAATGGATAGGCACCACTCTTTGCCAATGAAACGAATATACAACGTAGGTCGGTTGTTGTGTCATTCCAAATCAACATGTCGTTGAAGTATCTGGCCGTAATGATTCTCTTATTAAATTTCAGGTCGCCTTTCAACACCAAAGAAATAGCCTTGGTACGAATATTCAACTCGCATATCATGTGCTCACTTCTTTTCGTATCCTTCATGAAAAAGTAAGCGACACTTTTTGGCTCGTAAGTAGTCGCTCCAATTACCTTATACCTTCCTGTTTTATCAACTAGGTTTGAATTTTCTATTTCAAGTGTCCCTTTGATATTTTCGCCACAACCCATGTTTGATTTCTCTGAAAAGCCAATACGCATATTATTGGCCATGACATAATTCCCTTCTGGCAAAAAAGAAGGGTCTATGTCCATGTTCATGGAACCTGTGAGTGTTGAAATTATCTGATTTTGGGCCATATCAATAATGTGGTGCTAGACTGATTCCTTTTCGAACGTGGTTGATAATGTCTTTTAGGTTGATCCCAGAAAGCAATAATACCATATTATGCCTCGCTTCTTCCATTAACCTTTCATCTCGGTCTTTTTGTGCCTGAGAAACATTTGGGTTTCTTTCGCTGGCTCTACAATGAACTGCTTGTCTCAGATACTCGTAGGCCAAAGGAGGGATCACTGTGTCTACATTATTGCACGATCCGTCTGTGATGTATTCCAGATAGATTGCTTTTGCATTTACATTACTACTGAATTGCAGTTGCCTTTTCTCTCTGTTTTCTATAAAAAATCCCTTGTAAGGAATCCCAGTGCCATATCCATAAAAGGAATTGTCCTGAAATTCAGGAGTTGGGAAATTAGGATATTGCCAGTTTTGGAAAGAGTACTGTGAGTAATTGTCAACATTCAACCCATTTACCACCTCATCCATGCTTGGGTGATGAATGTTTTTGATTGGGACGCCACAATCGTCTTTCTCATGGTACAATGCAATGTCGTCTGCTGTGCCTAATACATACACTTTGTCACCATACTGTATCCCAACCTTAGCCCAATCTACCATGTCGGCAGGGTAATCAAGTGCATTGTAAGAGTTCAAAGGTAAAGCAACCGTTTTTACAACTTTTAGAACTGAAAAATCCAATTGCCTATAAAGCTCCAAAGCCCACTTTGCATACTGCAAGTGTTTGTTGGTGCCAAAATTTCCCGTGTCATTGGCGAGGCTATCAGCAAGCGAGGCTATGGAATAGTTATTTTGCATTTTTGTCTGTTTTTGGCAAGAAATAGTTGATCACATCAGTTCTAACCTGAAATGTCATTGCAGGGTCAATCGGCAATTCAGCATCCATTTCTAAACTAGAGGCCCCCGAAATAACCAAGATCATTACAATGAAAGGGACATTTGTTTCATCAAACCTTTTGCTGAAATACATTCTTTTCCCTTCTGGCCACGCCAATACTTTGCTGTCGCCCATGATTCGCATCGCGTTTCTAGCTTCGTTCACGTCACAAACCCAGAAAGCATTCTCCATGTTTCTGACTGGCGCAATCAATTTGTAGCCTCTCCTAGACGGGAGATTTATAGGTTTTGCTGGAAGATTACTGTAACACAATCCTCTGATCTGGTCATAGTAAATGCTCAATCCCTTGTCCTCAGCACCCATAAACGTAGTTGCATACTGATCTGGGACTGTTGGATCGTCAAGTTTCATGTTCTCAAACAAGCCTCTTTTGGCATAATTGTCTAAGACCTCACACACTATCCCCCATATCAACCTTTCGTCAACAAGAAAATCCATAGTCTCCTTGAAGTCTGCGAGGTATTGTTTTATACTATCAACGAATTGTGATCCTGTCATGTCCCTTGCTGGTTTTTAAATGCCGAATATTCAGAAGCCATATTATCCCTGACATGTATCCCAACATATCCCAACATCTTAATTATTAATTCCAAATGACAATCTACCGGGGCCTCCCAATCTCTACTCCCTATTGGGTTATAGACAGGATCTCCACTCTCATTTAAAGTGTAATTGTAAATAGCGCCAAGTGGTTTTCTTAAGTACGACAACGTTGGTTTATAGGTATTTTTAGGAGCAAGCGTTACCGTATTCCCTTCCATTTTTGCTATTGGATAACGCAATGTTGGCGGAATACTTGCGCTCCCAACCCTTAACCCAAATGTGTCTGGCAAGAAAAACTCTACTCTCACATTCGCCTCATTTGCAACGGTAGTCTTCTTTGTCCCAAATCCACAATCAATTGAGTCGGGTGTTGTGGATGTGAAAAATTGATAAGTGGCAAAAAAACCAGTTGGATGCAAGTAATCGTCAGGGAGTGTATCTTGGCCGTCAGCATTTAAAGTAAGCAGCTTTGAAGTCATATACGGCCTCAAATTATCGTCTATTCTTTGCGAATCTGCATAACCAAACAAAGGAGACTTGGTTTCTCTTGAGTACTGCTTGACGTTGTTGTAGTACGTAGAGAAGAACTCCATCTCTGCTTGTTGGGCATACATAGTCCTTTGCTCTGGTTGGATATACCCACCAGAGCCTGTCTTGTTTGCCAAGTATTCAAGGAATTGAAATGCTTCTCCTATGTTCATTACAAAGCTTTAATAAATAAGTACATTCCAAGTGATTTCTGGCGAAAATCCAAATCCTGACCTCCATCAGCAGCTTGTCCACCAGCAATATTGTTGTTTGTTAAATTGGTATCAACCGTAGCGTCAGTTGAGCTTTCAAGACTGACATCAACACCTGTACCTGGTGATATAAATGTCCCTCCCCCTGATCTTCCAACTAGATAACCATTAAATGGTGCTCCATGCGAGTGAGCTGCTGTTTTATAAGGAGCAACCACTGGTAAGTTTATATTAGGAATACCACCTGCTAAAATGTTATTCCCAACTATTTGACCTAGAGTTATACTATCTGCTCCAGATCCTTTTACTCCAACCAACGCTGCTCCTGTAGCATTAGGAAGCAAGAAAGATGTACTAGAAACATAAAAAGGACTTAAAGCCCCCCCGTTTTTTGTTACTAAAAAATCATAAAGCCCAGGAGAATCGGTTGCTAATTGTGGACTTCCATCGCAAAGCCACCATGACGTATCTGGAGCAGTAGCACTAAACCAAATCTTGGTATCTCCAATACTTTCAATGCTGGTTCTCATTTCTATAATCCCATTGTTGTTATAGTAGAACTTCCCATAATTGGCAGGATCGTTTAAATAAGGAAGGTACTCTGGCGCAGTAAGCATAACTCCCCATCCACTTGTATTCCCGCCTCCCGACAGGTTTTTTATTTGAACAGTAACTTTGCCTAAAGCATAATTTGTCACAATTCCCTCAATGTAATTGGCAGGATTTGACGGGTCAACTATCGCTACAATGTTTTTAAACTTGTACGCATATCCTGTTCCAACCGTAAATTCAATAGAAGAACCTATCGCTCCGTACGAAGTTGAAGTGTATGCATATGGTGTCGTGGTAGTAGAGTTGTACTTCTCCCAATCCGGAGCAGCCGAAACCCAAGCAGTACCATTGTCTTTTAGTATATTCCCACTTGTGCCAAAGTTTGGTAATAGTTTTGGCACAACCTTCAACCCAAGGAAATTCAATATGCTACGACTAAGGCCAGTCCAAACCCTATTGTTATTCGGATCGCTAGGATCCACTACGTTCTGAGTGGTGGGCTTTACTGTAATGTCAAAATCAGCAGCTAGGAGATTGGCTTTTGCTGCACTATCCAATGCTTCGTCAGTACCGTCAGCATTCAATACGCCAGAAGCATCCGTCTTGCCAGCAACTAAAATACTGTTTTCTCCACTTGGCCCTGGAATTGGAACAAGTTGCTCTATGTTGGGGACTGGGACCATTCCTTCAAAATAAGACTTAGCATTGCCTCCAGTGCAATCTCCGCAGCCACATCCTGCCCCATGATCGAAATTTATCCTTCTCAATTTCATTATATATTTTCGTTTTCTTGTGGCACTAAAACACCATTTCTGAAAGTAACATGCGTCCCGACTCCAAACAATTTATCTATATTGTTGCCTTCTCTGGTAGATACAAACCCAATATGATCAGTCAATTGCTCTTTGGAGTGAATCTCTTTTATGCCAAATATTTTAGTGACTAACCCAAATTCATCATCCCACGCGTGGTATTGACCTCGTCTGTGCAATTCCATTGTTCCTTTGTAATGGAACGAATCTTGAAAATGAGGCATAACAATATCTTCTGGGAGTTCCCATACAGCTTTATCAATCAGTTTTTTTGCTGTTTCTGAGGTAGTTGCCCACCCCCAATAAACTGGATATCCCCTGTATTGGCCAAATTTAAATACGCCACCTTCTTTTTCCAGGGCTGGCATATACTTGGCTAATGTCTTTACACTGTTCTTGCGTAATACAATGTCGTCTTCGATAACAAAAAATGTTTTTTCAACTTCTGAAATCCAAGCTAAGGCTGAGTACATACTTGTCCTTACGCCTAGAGGTTCAGGTGAATATTTGATCTCTTTCTTCCCTTTGTAAGAACCAATCAAAGTTTTAACTTCATTCACCTCTTCTTGCTCTATTTTATCATTCGAGCCATGAATATGAAAGTAAACGACCGATGGTTTTAGCTGTTCAATAGATTCCAAGACTAATTCGAGTTCTTTGGTTCTTCTGTATGCCAATATGAGTATAGGGTATGCTTTCATTTTCTTAACCTACGTAATACCATTTACTTATTCCATCACTGATAAACCTATTGATTGGCCTGTTAATAGTCAACCCTCCTATATTTTCAAGCGTATCACCTCCACTCAAACTTATTGTAAGTGTCCCAGATGTCGCTAATACTAGCTCAACTTCCTCCCCTTCTAATCCCAAAGCCAAAGGCAAAGTATAGTTAGCTGTGCCATCAACCAATGATTTCCCAGTAGACAATAAAACGGAATTTATGGTAATTCTTCTCATCCCACTGCTACATATTTTTGTCAATATATAGCCGTCCAAATCTTCGCCATCAGTTGTCTTTGTGAACATATACAAAGCCCCTGCTTCTAACCTTTCGTTATAAGTACCATCAACCACAAGCGTACTCATTCCTACACCTTTATTGTCAGTCTTGATAAATATAGAACTTCCTTCAATTGAACCTGTGGTGCTAATTGTGATAGCGTAAGCAAGTTGCGATGTATTTGTTGCAGCTATCCCAGAAAGACGTAGATCAAAAAACGTCCCTGCTTTATCTGCTAGAATAATCGCTTTTGGAATATAATAATTGGATGATTGGTATGCTACTACGTTTACATCCACTTCTGTATCAGCCACCAAATAAGGCAACCCCGAACCTGCTATTTTTAGCCAGTTTGTTTGATTAGAAACAACTCCAGTCGCTCCATCAACTTTGCAGACATAAATAGCAAAAGGGCTTGTGGTATACACTATAAGTCCAACATTGTATGTCAAGTCTGGATTTACTAGTATTGCTCCTAGTAATGCAACCAGCTCTTTAAACCTATTGGCCACATCTGCAGTTGTGACAGAATAAATATCTGTCTTGTCTGCTATTGCAGCGTCAATGTTTGCTATTTCGGCTTCCTTAAGGTTCATTTCTATTCAAATTCTACGTCAAATTCTTGTGCGAAAAGTCTAAAATCATCCGTTGTTTCTTTTGGCGGCTCTGAGTACTTGTTGAAATTAGCCCACTTTGTCATCCATTGAGTTAAAGCACAGCAAATATCCTCTCCGCCTTCAACCATCCATACCTCTTGTTTCCACAATTGTATAGACTCCGCTTGCTGTATCTGTATTTCCGTTGCCGTCAACATTTAATAGCTGAGATATATGGTGAGCAATTTTTTGGAATCTTTTCGAGGAAACACTGTGCTTCTGCCATCCGACCAAGTTCTTTTGCAAAACAGGCATTATTGATAGAGGCTAATACGAAGGTGTACTTTTGCATCAAGTCACTTCCGCATTTACTATTCCCACTGCATCCACAAGGGCAAGAGTTTTTTACTCCACCCTTTAGGTCATACAATAACTTCTGTCCATTGACATCAAACACGTAGTAGTACAATAATGTCTTGTACACAATTGAGGCCGAAAATGAAGCATAACTTGTTACCTGAGCCCACCTGGTTTGATCTGTAACCAAGGCTGTATTGTTATTGGCCAAAGACACATAGAACTTGTTTGAAACAGGTTCAAAAACAGCTTCTTTAACGTTGTAGTAGGACTTGTTCCCATACAACTGAACCATGTATAAGTACAGAACATATAAACCATCTCTAAGACCTTCTGGGGATTCTCCAAAACGATACTCCAGGCTAGATCTATACGAATAAGCGCGCGCCTGAATCTCAGTGAACGTTCCGTCTGATCTTGTATTGGTTAAAATAGCCATGTAAGCATAATCCCCTCTAAACGGGTTCACACCTCCGTAACCATGTGGGTTCTTGTCAAAAGAAAAATTACCCGTACGATCGGTCAATGCCAAGCAGGTACGACTAGTTTCAGTTAAGTTCTTTTGAATTTTGATTCCTAGTCCAGAGAACTTAGTGTTGCATGTCACATCTTGAACAAGGCTTGCTCGCTCAAATGAACTAGCCAGCACGTTTGTTGTTTTTAGTGACACATATTGATAATCGTTGGAGTCCATTTTCCTCCACCAAATTTGATTATCAAGTGCGTGTCCAATATTTGAGCCGGCCAGAGAGATGTAAATCTTACCGTCTAATGTGTTATAGGTCCAATCACTCAGCCCGTAGGTAAGTGCTAGGTCAAAAGGTTTGATTGAAAATGCATAGAACGTATAAAGTGCATTACAAGGGAGGGTGACATCAAAATGAGCGTCTAGTTCCGGATTCAACAAGTCGCCTTTAAGTGGCGCGCTATAAAATGGGGTGGCCGAATACACTGCCTTATAAAATAAAAACAATCCCCACCTTGATGGGGATGTTCCTATTTCTGATGCACTTACAGTTACTGCCCCACACTCACAGCTTAAAGGGCTGGCCGATATTCCAAATGCCATCTTCTACTTGTTTTAACAAAAATACCAATTAGGATTGGGTTACGTTTTTTGCTTATTTCTCAAGCACCAATTCCTTCGCTTCCTCTTTTTGTACCACTTCCTCTTCGCGTGGCAAATAAGGGTGAATCGGAGGTTTTAGATAGCTTTCCATAAGCTTCCTTTTACCTTCTCCAGCCTCGGAAACTAGAAATTTCACCAATGCATCCTCTGGATTGTCAGTGGTGGCTTTTGGGTAATCAAAGAACAACTTGTCATTCAATAAATACTTGCCTTTTGCCTCGTCATGAACCAGCAATCCTCGATATTTTGCATCGAATACTTTGACACTAACTTTCGTCTTCTCGTCAACATGTGTGTCCAAGTAGGCTTTTGGACTATTGCGGACAAATGCAAAGAAGTCGTTCTCGATTGAGTCTGACGCTTTGTTTACTGGGCTGTATATGTAGTGCTTTGGATCCTTTGACACAATAGTAAGAATCTCTTTTTTGCGCTCGAAAGATTCTTTAAAAGCAGAGTCAAGGGCAAATCTCAAAAGTCTTGCCTCTCCAACTTCATTTCTAAAGTCGTGCGCAAACAAATCTTCTCTTCTTTCTTCCCAAGGAACCAATTGGATTTTTGCGCCTAGCATACAAATGTCTGCTGGCTTTGAAACATTCTCATGCGCAAACATCAAAATAGCAAGCTTGTTGAGTTCGTGCTCATTCACATAGCAAATCCCATTATGGAATTCAATATGCTCTAAAGTTTCATCAGTGACATTCTTTTCTTTGTCTGCATCCCACCTTTCCCTACTGGTCAAGATATTTCTCAGGCTTTTCTCCTTTTTGCCGTCAGGAGCCCATTTATCATAAACCCGAACCTCTTCTGGCAAAATAGCATCTTGTGCTCTATATTTTGGAGGTGTAATACCTTTCAGTTTTGCACCTGTACCAACTAACACGAACTTAAAAGGAAGCATATTCCCCTCAGAGTCCCTATTATATTTCTTTCTCGTAGCAATCCTGTTTTGGATCACTTGTTTTGCTTTATCTGATAAATCCTTGTATGGCATAATAAATTTGTTTTGGTTGCTCTTTAAATAAAAGAAGGGGAGAGAATTATCCCTCCCCCGAAAAATACTACATAGGGTGCGACAAAATTGCTTCTGCTGCACGATGGAATTCTGCACCACCTTTCACTTTAATGTGAACCTCTCTGATATCCTCAGTCGTGTTCGGATATTCACTGTTCCAACCTAGTGCCTTCAATGAGTACCACTCGCGGCCCTTGTCAGTTCCTCTTTCCTTACGAGGCTTGTAGCGCATCACCATTAATGATGTCTCACTACCATCAGCCGAAGTAGAAGTTCCGCCAGGTGTGATGAAGTTCAAACCAGTGAATTTCTTACCCGAAGCAACTCCTAAGAATTGAGGATCGCGCAAGATTCCTAAAGGCATGATATTGTGAGTGATCCCAGCAATCTTAGCTTGGTCAAAACCAATGTTGATTGTGTTGCTAGGATGGTCAAGCGGACGGTTCTTGTTGTAGTCAACAATGTAGTCCTGTGCCGCAATTACCCATTCTGGCCCTACGAAATCATTGGCGATTACACCAGAGTAGTTTCTACGGAAAATACGCTCGATGTTGTCAAAATACCCCTTACCGATTTTAGAGTAAGGCAATTTTGAACCACGCAAATCGGCAGTAGTATAGAATCCTTCCGTGATTCTTACTGTCTTACCAGCATCAACACCTGCACCTGCTACTGTACCACCTGCGCCCATGAACAATGAACCCATGATAGAACGCTCAACACGCGCTTCCATGTCAGTCATGTATTTAGAGTAGATGTATTGGCCGTCTGCACCGAAGTTTACCCAAGTCTGGTTGGTCATCTCGTCAAACGTGATTTTCAGGTCGTCTGAAAGGTTCATTAAGTAGTTTTCGTACTCAGAAACATTCGTGATCATCGACTTGGTTTGTCCAAATGAACCTTCGCCAAATGCACTACCATAAATCGAGATTTCTTGGCCAATGCTCAAGTTTGCTCCCAATTGTGCAGCCGTGATAGCTGTAACACCATCAGCTTGGAAACCAAGTGGAACCAAAGTGATAGAGTGGTTATTTGCGCCAGTCTCAGTTTTTACGCTGATGTAACCTTGCAAACCGTTTGGAAGAAATACTGTTTCACCTACACGACCAGGAGAATACGCACCCGAAAGCGCATAACTACCAGCTCCAAACACAATCACAATGTCACCTGCATTGATTGTTGGTGCCGCGCCAATATTCGGATTCGACATAAACTTGTCATTCTCTTGCCAAGTATAACGCTCTTGTGTAGCGGTTTCCTGCATCCATCCAAGGCCAGTGAACCACTCAAGTCCGTACTGCTCTGGATAAGCTTTGATCAATTTTTGCCTTACATCTGGCTTGTGCAGATAGGCAAACTGCGACACGATGGACGCGGTTACTAGTGGGGTTGCAAACGATGGAGTTGGCATTTTATTTTATGTTTTTCTGGTTAGAAACACTAATAATTATTTTGCACCAATGATTGCCATTTCTTCTAGTTGTGCAGAAGAAAGACCGTCACTCGCGATAGGTTTGTCGGCACCGATACCTGATTGAGGTTTCTGTACCTTGTTTTGTTCCACATACTGCAATTCCTTGTACTGGATGCCTTTAGCGAAAGCTGCCTTTACCAAGTCTTTTCCATACATGCCATAAATGACCATCTCGGCCATTTGAGTTGTATCAGAAGGACCATTGAAAGAGCCATCCTCTTTGTAACTGCCGTAGTTTTTGGTCCACCCTGAAAGGGCTTCTGCTACTTGTGCTTTTTGTGCATCGTTCAAAGACACATTAAATGACTGGCCTTCCTTGTCACCTGTTGGAACTTTTAGTACCGTCAATGACTTGGCAAATCCTTCCACCTCAGATGTCTTTCTTTGCACCGATTCTGCAAGTATTTTGTTTTCTTGTGCCTGTTGTGGAGCTTCTTCTGCGATGGTTGGCTTGTATTCAGCTTTTGTTTTGGCAAGCTTCTCTTTTGCCTCTAATGCTGCGTACTTTGCTTCCAGCTTCCTTTCCTCAATCATTTCTGCTTCGGAATAATCTTCTGGATCAAGTTTTTCAATGCTGTACTTGTTTTTGTACCTGACTTCAAAAAGTCGAGTGGCTTCCGACCTACCCATTTTTTTGTTGTCAATCAAAAAAGCTTCTAGCATGACTTCCTTGTCGGTCATCGTTTCAGGATCCATTTCCTGCAATCTTGCATACTCCGCCAGTGCCGAGGCGTTTTTGCCATCATATCCCTTAACAAACTCAAAGAGTTTCCTCTCTGCGTCAGTCTTAAATGGGTTTGCGTTCTTGGTGGCCTCTTCCAATTGCGCTTTTAGTTCAAGATTCTCCCTATTTACAGTCTCGATGCTGGCGATTCTGTCGTCCAGTTCGGCAACTGTCTTAATGTCGTGCCTTGAATATCTTTCAACCAAAACAGACTCCAGCTCTGGAGTAATTGCTTTAGGCTCTTCTTGCTTTATGGGTTCACCTCCTAATGGTACAGGAGCGTCAAAATCTACAACATTGTCTTCTGCTGGCTTTGCAACTTCGATTGTTGCGGCTGGTTCTGCTGTCGCTTGTTCTTCTGGCTTCGCTGCTGGAG
Source organism: Odonthalia washingtoniensis (assembly GCA_032358235.1). Taxonomy (NCBI): domain Eukaryota; phylum Rhodophyta; class Florideophyceae; order Ceramiales; family Rhodomelaceae; genus Odonthalia; species Odonthalia washingtoniensis. The sequence goes on from JAULBU010090443.1 coordinate 16,988, forward strand.
CTGCTGGCGTAATGCCAAGTATGGTGTTTTCCTCTATTTGCTGAGGAGTCAATTCTTGTTCTTGGGCTTCTACTACTGCCGTTTCCTCTGTCATGCTACTTATATTTTTGTTGGTATATGCCTTCGGGTGACAAATATACCAAACCAAAAACGCAAATGCAACATTGTTGCATTTAGAAAAAAGCCACGTAGAATCCTACGTGGCTTTCCGTTAGCAAAAACCAAACAAAAGTATGAAGCGAAAAAAGGATTAGTTTGTCAACTTAGTCCAGCCTTTCAATGAAGTAGCTGCAATAGTCGATTTCTTTGTATAGAATATTGTGCGAGAATAGGCTGCAACTGTAACAGCTACGTTTACTGCGGATGCATCAATAAAGTCTCCAAGACCTGGATACACGTTGATTGTATTGCCCATGTTGTTCTCTACAATGTAGATAAGGAACTTCTCTGATCCTGCAACAAGAACTGGCAATTTCAAACCAGTAGTGTTTGCCCCAACAGTAATTACCGAAATAGGTTTTACAATTTGGTACGCACCAGCTTGGTTAGTTCCTATTGCTGTAATAGCCGCATCAATTACCTTATTTGTAAGCAAAGTACCAGTAGTAGTCATGTCTGACTCCAAGGCAAGCATATTTACTACGTCTGGATTCTCCAAAACGTTTAGGTAATCCTGCATGTCACCCACTGACTCAAAAGTCACGGCTGAGTTGTTAGAAGAAAACCCAACACCAGAGAAAGCTTTAGCTAAGTCTACTTTCTTGTTTCTCTTAACAACGACTTGTTCAACAGATGCAGTGTCCGTTAGGCCGTCATAGGCTGTAAGGTATATGAGTTTATTGGTTGTTGCTGACATAGCTTTTATGTTTTAATCTGATGCAAATGTAAATAATGATTTTTGATTACGTTTTTGAAGCTGTCAAATCGCAAATGCAACATTGTTGCATTTAGAAAAAATTGCATTTAATAGTCATATTGAGTAGATTTGACCAACCAAATAAAATGTATTTTGAAAGGAGGACTCGATTTCTACATCGTTGAGATGTCGGCCATTTACGAGAAAGGAATGGCTATTTTCGTACCAGATCAAAAACTGGGCTACCTAGAAAAGGTGTATGAGGGCGAAGACATGGAAGCCCTTTACAATCCTAACAAGTACAGAAAGACAAACGCCACCATTGTTGCCATCCCAAGAGCAATGTCGAATGAAGTGGTTGAGACAATGGACGTAGGTTTTCCTCAGCCAAAAAGATACATTGGCCACGATAGGATTTCAGAACACGAACGTATGCGCGGTTCTCGGCCGAACGGTTACATGTGGCCAGCGTTAACATACAATCCTTCCACATACGAGCCTAAATGCTTGACAATGAAGGATTTGTATTTTCCTAGATTCAAAGAAGGCTACACGCTACATTTCTATTGGACGGCCACCATGCCTGAAAATATGGTCGAATGCGAGAAACTTTACGGCCAGCAAGACGATGGTGGACAATTGGCGATGCGATACGTGTTCAAGATAAACCCGACACTTGCTGTTTGCGCTACCGATGGTGACGACATATACATGAACGACAGGTTTGTCTTGATCGAAAAAATCATGCAGACCGAAGACGAGATAAAGACTTCCTCTGGGATATACATGCAAGCCGAGGTGAAGGCCAAAGAACTAGTTGGGATTATCAGACATTCAAACGATTTCCATACTGGTTGTATGGTGAAATTTGTCCCAAGTGCCGATTATGAAATGACAATCAATGGCAAGGAATACTACGCCATGAAGCAGGATGAAATAACTGTTTTACTGATTGAAGGCAAAATGGTGCCGATTGAAGATATGGTGCTTATTTTTCAAGAAAAACCAAAGGAGTTTACTGATACTGGCCTATTTATCCCCGAAGAAGCGCGCGAGCCGATAAATAAAGGAATTGTGATTTCGATTGGGAATAAATGCGAATACGTGTCCGTTGGAGATTACGTCATGTTTGGACTTGGTTGTGGATTGGACGTGGTTCATGGCACTGAAAAATACCTTTTAATGAAAGAAAACGACATAATGTGCCAACTATGAAATTTAAAATCCTCACAAAATCAGTAAGCGTATTCAGGCATCAAAAGCCAGCTTTCTTCCAAAGGCTAAGAAATTGCTTTATTCCTCACAAGACCTATGATAGTTATCGCTTAGAGGCTATCGTAGTGCTATCAGAAGAACTGCCAATCAATACCGTTTTTGGATGTAAGTCTGATGTGTACATCGTGAAGTCACGAATTGTAAGACACCATACAGTAGTGCCGTACAACCCAAAAATGACAGTTGGAATCAACTATGCGCTGTATGGTGAATGTGAGGTTTTAAAAACTGACAATGGATTCTTTAAGGCGAAACACTAATCTGTTTCGCCTTCTTTTTCATCTTCCTTCATCTCCTTTTCGACTGCCATTTCCAATTCATGCATCCTGCGGTCAGTCTCCTTTTTGTAGCCTTCCATGCTGTTCTTCATTTCCTGAACCGTTTGGTCGGAATGTGAACGCTGTGATTCTTTGATGATAGTATCCCTTCCTTGGATGTTGGCCACATTCGCTCTGCCTTGCATTTCTAGTTCTCTTGCAGCCAAAATACCTTCGTTCACCTTTTCTTGACGTAGGTTTATTTGAACTGTAAGGCTCTTTTCGAACTCGGCTTTCAAAGCATACTCTAACTGTAATGTTTGAGCGCGCGCCTGTTCGCCAGCCTGTGCCGAAGCAATTTGTTGCTCGCTATTCATTTTGATTGCTTTGTCAGCATCAGCTCTGGCTTGTTGCATATTCCTGCGTACACGGATCTTGCACATAGCCTGAGCCTGTTTCAAGTTCCTTACGTTTGGATACATCAAGTCAAAATAATCGGCAGTAGTCAAACCTCCCTGTAACAAATCAATTCTTGTGAGCTCCATCAGTTTTGTGTTGTACGCGGCCCACTCTTCTTCGGTAGTGGCCGCTTCCAATCCAATGATAAAATCACGGTTCCACGCATCGTTTGAAGGAATAGATTTCCAGTATCCAAGCATCGACAAACTTGCTCTTCTGTAAATGCTGTGATACGCCCTGAAATAAGGACTAAGCGCACTGTTTGTTCCACGATTGGCTATTTCCGAAACCCCAACCAATGTCCCTGCTTTTGGAGTAGAGCCGTCAACCAATTCATTCACACCGCAAATGTCCCTGATCATTCCCTTGCACAGGTTGATGGTATTAATGAAATCTTGCGCTCCAAGTCCTTCATTCAATACTTCCAATGCGCGGCCCACATTTTGGTCATGTAGGTTTCTTTTCCCTTTAGCCAGCGATATACCGTTCATCATGAACAAGTCGATCACGTCCGTCCAGTTCAGGTTCTTACCGCCCTTGATTGGCATTTTGTCCACCAATAGGTCGATATTGATTTCCAACTGGCCAAAGAATCCTTTCCCAAGACCTTCCTTGTATCTGGTCCAAGCAACCGAAAGCATCATGGTTACTTCTCTCAATTGAGAAGCCATACTCACCACACGTCCGTTGCGCATGTTTGGCGCATACACATGGTAGTCGAGTGTTATTCCTTTGCCTTTTTGGATCAGCCCGTAATCGTAACATCCTTCTTCGGCACCAACTACCCAACTACCACCGTATTTCGATGTCTCCGATATTTCCACAAGCGATTTCGTGCCCATGTCGTACAAATGTTGTTCCTGTGGACTTATCTTAAAAGAAGGCTTGCGTTTTCTTGTCACCACATTACCGTCTTCGTCCAGTTCCTTGGTGTACTTTTCGATGTCTTCTGTCAGGTATTGGAATTTCAAGACTTTAATCTTTTGCTCCAAGTCCCGATTTACATAACCAGGATGTGCGATTTCCTCTCCTGTTCCGTAAAAAGTCCCCTTGTGTTTGTTGAACAAATCAAGAGCCTCGTCACTGGTAAAATAACCTTTTGTGTCACAGATAAATTGGTCAAGCGTCATGTACTCCACATGCCCTGCATACGTCAGGTTATTGAAGTCTTCCGTTGCTGCATACGAACAAAGGAAGCGGTGCGTTGGCAACCATTCCTCACGAATATTCCCTTCATAGTCCACATAGGTACGAACTCCGGCCACGCCACGCACCAATAAATCCCATGCCATTTTCGACTTGATGGCATTCCAGTCGCTCACGTTATGCAGCTTCATAAGTTCCAGTTCGGAACGCATCGCCTCGTAATGCTTGTAGGAAGTAGACATCATGATTTTGACATCTTCCATCGTGTCAGGCAAATCGTCCATGCCTGTTTCCTCCCTTATCCTGTCAAACTCCACTCCGACTCTGGCAAGACTGTCTTTCAGTTTCACATAGGCCACCAATGTAGCTTCAACCTGCTTCTTTTCGTCAATTGAAAGTTGGTCAATCACATCCACACCAATGTCATAATTGATATTCATCAGCTTGTCTTGCATGATATTGATGTACTTTGGCATGATGTTCACCAATTGCAGGTTCATTCCCTTGAATCCCATCGCTCCCAACGTGGCATTGTTTCTGGTGCCAAGGAATTGCTGCATTTCGGTCATGTCGCCTTGTGACGGCCTACCTTGTGCCAAAGCGTCAAGTTGGTAATCGGTCAATATGGAATTATACCCAACCGAAATGCCTCCGAACCGATACGAGTTCCAGAACCTAGCAGCAATCTTGGCCCCATATTTCTTCGTGCTTTTCTCTGCAACGCTTGGGATTTGTCCGTTCTCTATGATTACCATGTCTTTGTTGTTTAAAATTGTTAGGAAATAGCGTAAGTAGCCATTAGTATAATGACAATAGCGTGTAGTAATTGGTCGAATCCAAATACAATCCAATGCCATTTATTTGCAGGACTTTGTAGTGAAGGAAACCAGCCGTTCATTCTACCTTTCCATACATCAATTAGGAAATGTGTTATCAACTGAAAGACACACACAGTCATAATTTTTGGAGTAAAACCAAAAAATGTACTAAGAAAAAGCCACATCAATACCATATGCACCATTGCATGAGTAAATATTGGCAAAAATGGCTTCCCAAGCCGTTTTGCATTCAACATCCAAGCTGTTGATAAATGTGTGTAATCTGCTAACCAATGGCAGATAAATAGTCCGATTAAAATAGTTGTTTGTTGCATATAATTGATGTTAATTGTTATTCCCCTCCCCACCTATTCAGCGCGGTCAAGTCGTATTCCTCGTTAGAATGATTTATTGTGTCGTCATATTCGGCCAGTAAGGTGAATCCCCACGCAACCGAGTCGTCATGTTCAAGCGTATTCTTTGGGTCGAAATGCAACAAGTCATCCAGTTGATCGCGAAATGGATAACAATGACCAAAATAGTCCACATCCCTTGCAATCAATCCAGTGTAAATCTGAGTCAGTCCCATCGAAGCAGATGTTCCTTGGCCAGCCTGTTCGTACCTAGTGGATGTTCGGGTAATGTCAGGACGAATCATGACGAAATCAGCATACCCTCTTTCTTCCATGTACCTGATTAGGCCCATCCCCCTTGTTTTCTCGATGTGGATTTTGCACCCGTAGAACCTGCACAGTCTGATTACATACTCATAGTACTCGTATGGGTCAGTCGGCCTGTACGCATATCGGCAAACTGGCACACCTGTTTGGTACGCGTACTTGTTCAACTTGCGCTCTAGCATTACTGCAGGTGTAAGTTCACCTTCGAGTAACGGATTGTACTTACGCTTCACGTAAATAACTGGAGTCGAACTTTTGCCGCTTACCGTAGTTCCATAGTCAATCGGGTCAGTGCCCATACAATACTCTGAATCATTCAAAGGTGAGAACCGATACTTGCCAGCATGTTTTCCGTTGTCCAACACAAGGTTTCTCTTGTTAGGCTCTGGTTGTGCCGAAATCAAGCAAGCCCCTTTAGCCGAGTGCTCAAAATAGATATTCCCATCTTCCAATCCACCTTCTGTCGCAAAATCGACCCTTGTAGTGAGGTTCTCGTTTTCGTCAACATACTGCAAAGTGTCTTGTAGTACCTTCAAGTTGAACTGACATTTTTCACCAGAAGTATAGAAGTATTCTGAAATGGTGGTTGGGAATTGTCTACAAAGCGAACTGTATTTTTTAGGGTCGTCTTTGTAATACTCCCTATCGGACATTATCGCCTTGTAGTTCTTTTCGCTTGTAGGGAATCCATATTCGTCAAACCCGTCCATCGGGTCGGAAAGGTCGGTTCCTCCTGCGTGGTGTGCTGGAAGGAACATGAAGTACAGGCCGCTTAATGTTTGCCCGTTTTCCTTCTTTTTACTGAAATCGGACTGGAGCACCAATTTCTTGTAGTTGTTCATGGTCTTTTCGGAGATCGTATCTGCCGTTGAACCATAAAAAGCCTTTCCCTTTCTTCGCATCAAGGCTGGTTTCACAGCATCGTGTCTTTCGTAGATGTTCACTTCCTCTACTTTACCTGGTTCTTCACCAACGTAACCTGTTAGTGTGGCCGAGTTGTAGTAGTTGATGTCTGCGATACCGTAGTCGATACTTGAGTTCAAAGCCGAGTCAAGTTCTTCCTGTTTTAGACGCTGGTTTCTTTTCTTCTGGGCTTGAAACTTGATTCCTCCAGTTTGGAAGCCGTTCATGTCGTACCTTGGAATAAAGAAATCCAATTGGATATTCAAGAACCCTTGGCGAATCTTGTCCTCGTAGAATTTCTTGATTTTCTTGTCGGACTCTCCCTGCATACCCAATTGGGCATTCCTGACACGGCTTGTACGCTCGAAGGCCCATGCTCCCAATGTAACCGATTTACTTACCTGCCGTCTGGTTCCGTAGATGCCTCCCATTGAAGCAGGGTCTTCCTCCCAGTACTGGATCCAATAGAACACCTCTCTTTGGGAGTCCATGTACTTGTAGTCGAAATCTAGCTTCCACCACTGCAAGATGAAATAGTACAGACCAGTAAGGTAAAAAGGCTTTTTCTGCCCGTTCTGTGTCAGGTAAATCCAAACCCCATTTATCCTGCGATCCCATTCTTGGTTTGCAAAGGCCAAGTGATCCGGATGCCATTCATATTCGTCATGGTAAAAATCAATGTCGATTCCGCGCTTATCCTTTCGGTACTTACCGTTTGACAATAGGTTACGCTCGTTCTCCCAATCGTGCCAATCCTCATATGCCGAAGGTAATGGCTGTTTTACCCATTTTCCTCCAAAATCCAGTATTTGTGACTTGTTTTTCGGTACTTCTGGGAGGTAGACTTCCTTTATCCCCTCGCCTCGAATGCCAGTCGTGAGATATTTAAATTCGTATGGATTGTCTGTTCGTAGAAACAACTTGTTTATATTTGTATTTACAAGTGCAAGTTAATGAAAAAAGAAGAAGAGTGGAAAGACGTCCCAGATTACGAGGGACTGTATCAGGCTAGTTCCTTTGGAAGAATAAGGAGTGTAGATAGATACATTAGCTATCCAACACTGACTAAAAGATTCCCATCAAAGATATTAGCTTCATTTTTAAGTTGGGGTTATCCTATGGTAGCTTTGTGTAATGGGAAATCTAAACAAAAGAAAACAGTACATAAGTTAGTAGCTAGTGCTTTCTTAGGGAAAAGTGACTTGTATGTAGACCATATTGATTCAGACAGGCAAAACAACAACATAGAAAACCTGAGATACTGTACATTTAGAGAAAACATAGTATATGGTACTTTAAAAAAAACAACATCTAGCAAATATGTTGGGGTTCTTTTTGACAAGAAAAGAAATAAATGGAAAGTAGGGATAGGGAATAAAGGTGTTTATCATTATCTCGGACATTTTGATGATGAAGATGTTGCGGCTAATGAATATCAAAAGGCTCTGTTGTCTATTACAGAAAATAAACCAATAATAAAAGCACCTCCAAAATCAAGAATAGGCTCAAAGTATAAAACCCAAACAAGATGATCGATAAGTCTTTTTTTGTCAGCCATGACAAGCTGGAATCCTATGAGGAATTTTCCTCTTTCCAACACGAAGAAAAGCCTCAGATTGTAGAATTCATACAGTTGGCTTATCACAAAGACAGTCCATTCGTTAGAGACTACGAATCAATCCCTGATCGATTGGCGGCTAGTTTGAAAGAGTCTTCACTGCCAGAAGACAGGGCTTGGAGTATCCATTTAGTAAGTGTTGGGGTTGACGTTATCCATAAAAAGCTGGTGCCCCCAGAACTAAAGCCAGTGTTGGACCAGATTGATGACATGATTAGTTGCTATTTGGCCCGAATACAAAACAGCAACGATTTCGAAATGTACATCACTTTCCAGATGCTTTTTTGGGAGTATTCGCAAAGATTACGCTCCAAGGTTTCATTATTACTCGAAGAAGACAAAGCACTCAAAGCAATGGATACGAAGGTAAAGATAACCGATCCATGCTTTGAGCTTGTAGGTAAAATTGATGCTTTGAGAGTAAAAATATTCGGTGGCAACGAAAAAGTGGCCAAGAAAGCTGACGAGAAGATCTCAAAGCCTACTGCGGATAATTGGGCGAAGAAGATTAACGGGAAATAACTACCTATTGGTTTTGTAACCCACAAACAAACTGACCCTTATTGCTCGGTGAGGATAAATATTTGTGTCCATAACAGACCCTTCGTCTATCACTACCATTTTCATAGCTTCTTCAAATATCTTTTCTCTCGCCTCTCGTAAAGACCTTTCATAAACAACAGACGCAGGAACTAGCGTGTTTGTTGTGTCTTGGATAAATATGTCCGCTTTTATCTCTGCGAATTTTAACTCAGCACTTACTATCTGAGTCTTTTCCAAAACAGTCCCTTTCCAGCTAACTTCTTCCAATATTTCATTCTTGAAGAATGCAAATACAGCCTTTTTAAATCTGTCTTTTAGTTTCATAACTATTGTTTGATTATTTAATACTTGCTTTAGAAATAGTTCACTGTTTTAAAGAAAGAAAAGGAACAAAGAACTAGTCAGAAGAAAAAGCAAAAGAAAGAAAAGCCCTCCTAAGAAAAATAATTTACTCGCCAAATCTTGTTGTGAAAAGGCAAAGGACTCGATCCAATAACCGTTTAAGGTTGAAGTGTCGTTTAATCGAATCCTACTAATTCAACCAGGCTACAAAACAGAAAAGCCCTAGACCGTGGGGACGAAATCTAGGGCTTTCTATGGTTGGTGTTGGTCTTCACTTAAACACCAATATCTTTGCTTGCTCACTTATGTCACGTCCCCACGCAATCATGTCACAAATATACAATCAATTGTTAAAACTCAAATACTTTAAGGACATAAAACAACACGAAAATCGTCCAATACCATAGCAACTAGCAATTGCCTGTAATCAGGAAGCATATCAGACCAACTTATGCAATGCGCTGCCGAATATACATTTTGTCTTTCTTGAGGAATACATATAGAGCACAACTTGGCACAGTCCCTAATCGTGCACACAGAGAAATGAGAATCTGCTTTCAACATTTTTTGTAGTGCATGGGCGGTTGTTTGCGCAATCATGGCATCACTTACTGTATTTTGCTCAATACCATTCTTTGACAGAATCATGTCAACGTCTTTGTACAAGTTCTTAGTGTCGCCAACCTTGCGTATCTCTATTCCAAATTTCTGCATACAATTTTTGATTAAAGTGATGTAGAAAATTCAGGCTTCTCGAAATTTGGGAACAAATCAAAATTTATCTTGTCTTTTATACAATTCCAAAGAGCAAAATCAAGGCCGCCAGAAATACCAACTTTGTCACCATTAAAATTAACTGCATCAGTATAGCTCCATAAAGAATAGCTTTCTTTTATACTTACAGCTTCCTTGAAATTAAAAGCCATATTTTTTCTTAGCAAGACATCTATATGGATGCCAACTATTTCTCTATAACAAGGTCTATATCCTCGTTCATCTCCATTTCTATAAGGCTCTGTCTCTTTAGAAAATCTCTCTATCGCATACGGCCTCATTACTTCAATGATTTCGCTGGATAGCCTTTTTAATTCGTTGAAAAAATTTTCCATTTCTATTGATACTGGGATAGGTTCCATAATTATAGTGTCTTGTTTTATTCCCACAAATATAATACTTTTTTATTTATTTTATTCTTTTGTGTATTTATTAATTCTTTTTCTATATCTTTGTGTCATGGAATTGAATAACACGGACGATTTAAGGCTTTTCATTCGGAACACGATTCACGAGCAGTACACGAATGTTACTGCTGTTGCAAGAAAGGCCAAGGTGTCACAGCCTAGTTTAAATAATTTTGTTTCAGCAAAAAGAGAAAAAGCTATTTCGACATTTACCATGTTTCCTGTTTTGGATGCTTTGGGGAAAAGATTGGTTGTGGCTGACTCATCGCCTATTCTTGAGATTGATCTTTCTAAATTACCTTCTGGAAGAACCGTAAA
>JAULBU010090554.1:0-27368 GCA_032358235.1 Odonthalia washingtoniensis
TGAAGATGATTTACTTAATGAATTATTCGCACCTACTATAACGATTAGTGAACCTGATTTAACACATACTTCAGATACACAATCATCAAATTAAACAATGGGTAATTCTTTTATGTACGGAACTAAAGAACATGCCGCATATAATAGACTAATAACATTAGAAGAAGAAACTGTAGATAATGCTGTTGAATGATTTTGTTAAATGACTGAATTAGCTTCAAATCGTTGCGATTTTATTACTAATCGTTCAGCTAATGATTTACTGGTTTCTTGTTATCATCCATTATTTATTTCTTTACGGTCAATGCAACAACAACAGCTACAACAGGGTCGTACACCTAAAAGACCACGTTCCTCTGGAAGACGAAAATCTGGTGGAGAAGCATGTGAATTATTATCAACATTCCCTGCAGATTCTGTAGCTTTTATTTTTATTCATACGATTTTATCATCACTAATGCACGGAGCTGCTAATGCGCTTCATTTAACAAGATCTGCTCATTTTGTTGATGAAGCAGTTAGAGCTGAAGTAAATATTAAAAAAATGTTGAATTTTGGCGTGCACATGAAAATGACATTGAATTTAGTGATGAATCATTTTCATCATCTTGATCAATACCTTCTACTGTAAAATCATTTTTTGGTAGAGCTAAGAAAACACCATGATGATATAAATGAAGTCTTCAGAGAAAAATTCATTCAACTTCTCCAACATGATTTACTCGCACAACTACGAGAAATTTTCATAATCAGATACGGGAAGATAGATCTATCAAACTTACCAAAACGAGGTCAACTTGACCTCAACGTTGTACGCCACTGACCATACTTTTCAGTTGATTAATATGACTCGTGTATTTTTATTAATATTAATACATCGGTTCGTTAAATTAGTCTCACTTGGGATTTGGTTTCACTAAACAATTAGAATAAGTTTACCTAATTGTGGTTTTTGAATTTGAGGTCAAAAACAAATAGATTAAGTATATCGATATTTTCTATAATTTTGAGGAATGTTTATTCTTAAAAAATTAATCTGAATCTTTCAGTCGATTTTAACACCCACGCCCGTGGTTACACATTTGTATCCCCCTAAACCCCCTCACGTTCAACCCATGGAAACGATCTCAACACTTTTATCTTTTCTGTTTCATTTCCAAAACTTTCTGAACAATTATTTTGTGTAATTGATTTTAGCGTTTGTTTGAAACATCAATGCGCGTTCAAGTCAATAGTAAGAGACGGGCGATCACTTCTTCTGTAACTGTCAACAACAGCAACAGAAATAATAATAATCAGCCGTCTGTGCCATCCCCTGCTTCATGTTCACCTAGTGCCGTTGCTTCTTCATCTTCTGCAGCTCCAACTCTTCTAATTTTACTGCAATGTAATGCTTCACACCGTATAGATGATGTTAGTACTCCATCATCATCATCCACGTCACTAAACCCTAAATATTCTTCTGCCACTCGTGTACTTCCACAATAGACAGATGTTCCATCTTCTGTTGAAAAACATCAACCAAAATCATCGAAACAAACTACTCCGGTTATCTCGGTAACACCCCAACCCAATTACCCACAACTACCACAACTACCGCCACTAATACCTTTACCACCTTCATATTGTTCACCATCATGCTCATCTATACCATAATCATTACCATCCGCATCTATACCTTTATCATCACACTATCCCCATCTATTCTTTTACTGTCATTTCTACATTCACCTCCACAACCATCATCATCTCACCAAACCACCCACAAACGAATATAAAGGTTAGTAATAATGATAAAAGAACATCTGATCATGGATCAAGTACAGCTACAGAAGCAGATAATAGTGAAGAAGAACACATTTGAGGACCATTAAGGGAACGTCAGCTGAAAGCACCACGGACTATATTACGTGAAAAAGAAGATGAATGTAATGTACAATTAAATGAAAAAGGTTCAGGTATCCTTGAAATGAGACCTGATGGGAACAGTTTATTTAGATCATTCGCATACATGATTTATGGAGATGAAAAAAGACATGGTGTGATCAATAGTTTCATTGTTCCTTCTTTAGCCTGAATGACGGCCTTTGTACAACATTTGAGTACATAAGTACCACCATGTACAGCACAAAGTCTACAAAACGTCCGTATAAATTCACCGGTACCATAATTTGTGAACAAGAACAAGTCTTCGTTCCAATCTCTGCATAGACGTAGAATACTTACGAATACGATCACAACATTCTCGCACATCTGTTCAAGCGAATAAGATTGAACTGGGTAATAAATGTAATGTACCAGACACATTCATCTCATTCTCCATATAATCTCAAAATTATTTGGTACATGAATGCTTCAACGAAGTTGTTTCCGATTTTCTATCAAGCACCGCAGCGAACACCGAAAGCAACTATATTACAAAAAAACAACCTATATCAGCAAGTTTCACTCCTTCCAATATATCAGCTGCACAACAACCTCACACCAGCACGTTCATCCTCCATCACATGTCATCCTCCTCACTTCCATCTGCTCTACTGCTAACTTTACCACAAAAGGGTTGCTTTGACCCGTAACTGTCTTCATTTGATGTACTTGAGACTCCACCAATTATTCTGCTGTTCAAGTGCGTGGACTGGTATGACTCCTCGCGTACAGCACAGGTCACACGAAAGAGTGTACGTTCAAGAACAGATTTCGATGGCGTCAAAACCTGTAATAGGCCCTCAATATCTTCTATAATTTCCTCATAAGAACTTCTCTGCACTTTATCATCCGTGAGACCATGACTTTCGACGACGCCCTGGATACTATTTGCAGAACTGGCAACGTTTACTTTTGCATGTTCGACAGATGGGTTGACACGAGTAGCAATAATCAATCTGAACACCCATGCTGTATTGTACAAAGAAAAAAATGTCTTGGGTCTGTAATCCAAAATTTCATGAAGACGAAGGCCTTTATCAAACATGCACTCTGTACGAAATAAATGTGCCGCAAAATCGATGAGGCTGATTACTCGTGTGCATAGCCTTGTTTCTACACCTATATGGTTTCGCAAACCACTCTCCTTTCCCTTCACCGGTACGAGAACATCGGGATCCATAATAAATTGAAGTTCTTCCAGATGTTCAATGAAGGATTTATAAACGGCTTCGTTCTTCTCACTACACAGAGAGTCATTCATACTCTGTAAAATTGGGAAAGGAATTTCATCAAAAGGACATGACCTTGCTTCGTTACGAGAAAGGACGAATGAAATTTCCAAATTACTCTTGTAACAAGGCATTTATTGTGTAGTGACCAGTCAACGAAAAGATAACCAATTAATTGAAAGAACTAGGCAGAAGCTGTTTTCCGGACGGCACATGGAGAAGAAAGCGTACTGCTATACATATATGAAATAGAAAATTGACCATCATCATTTTGAGAGGGTCTGGTGCCTTCTGTAATGCAAATATGACGGCTGTGATATATCTAGATGTAGCAAGATGAATCGTTCTGTGCTTGTACATAGACCACGTGAACCTGAGACACATATTTTCTTGCGCCATCCACAGTCCATCGCAACAATGGCTTCTTTCGACTGATATCAACGGTGGAAGATACATTGGACATTCTGCTACCAATATGGTATCCAATTACCCTACAAAAGCGATAAGAAGTGTCCAAACTAGCATGACAAAAACACGTACTAAGTATTCACCTTCAAAGTGGTGAAGGAGCATTTATTTCCGTCGTGAGGAACTTATCCTTTTTCCTGTTCTCTTTAAAAAGAAAAAACCACTCAACGAATAGTTTTTAATCCCTCAGGACACAACATTTGTCCTTCGAATTTTTCGTAGATTTCACAAAATACGGAAGAAATCGTGCACCGCGATAGTACGAATTGGTCAAATGCTATGTTAAGACGTGGTAAATAAATGGACATGATCTCTTCATACCGGAACATTGGTTTGTATCCCTCGTCTTTGGTTGATATATTCATACCCACGTCCACTTCATTTTGTACACTAGTACTGATACGTTTTGAGACTTTGCAATTTATATCATTCAACAGTGCTGTCATGATGGACATACCTTGCTTTAATTCGTTCATCTGTCTTCTCAAAACCGAAAAATCTGTCTTATCACCGAAACCACTGTTCTCCACTGTTCGAAATTGCGAAATGGCCCTCGAAAGTGTATCTTCTTCTATTTCCCCACATTTCCTCGAAAATTCTGGATCCAGCACAGGTATATAAATATGGAGATTTAAACCATCAGAGCCCGCCGATGTCGTTTCAATACCTCTGCGGCACAATATGGCCGCTGGCACCGTCGGAAGATTATCTTAAGCCCCCATTTCAATGCTGTCACTGCCAACTGTGGTGAGATAATTTCTGGTCCCAGTGAGGTGTGGTGATGTGCCACCACGGCTATTTCGTACTTTCCTAGAATGAAGCTCAATGGCTATAAGACTATTCGATGGACGAACTGTTAACTTGTTGTGACCCGAAAATGGTTCTGTCGCGGTTTCTGTTGACGGAAGAGTTTCAATTAGATCACAGGTCACTGTTTCTGCCGCAAAATGTTTTCGAGTTCTCATCCTATGCTCACCAATTTGTTCTTCCGCCACTCCATTTCCTTCGTCTGAATAATTAATGATGGGAGAAATGGCGTTCGATCTCGAAGGAGTTGCTTCCTTGATATGGGCCAAAGGTGAAGTATCAGTAGCGTTGGGGGATGCTGTTTTCTTTTTTCTGGCGTGCGTTTCTTCCGTGGATATGCCTCCCTTTTCAACGGAGTAACCGATATCTTCCCCGATAATTCGTTTCTGATGGGCATGATGAAACAGAAACATAAGAAATATGAAGAGGCAGCCAAAATCTGAAGGAGGTCAAAGGATAGTCCAAACGTATCGGGGGTACTGACTCTCAATCAAATATGAAACGGATAACTAAACCTAAATATTTATTGAATATCATTTAATTAGGAAATAATGTCATTGCACGGTACAGCTATCCTCGATATACATAACTTGGCAGTTGGCAAACATTTTTTGAGATATTTATTGAATAGAGTGTCAAAAATAAAGGAAAGAGAGAATTCGGACATTTAGAATAAAAGGTTTGCAAAGTGGAACTCTAGTACAGTGAAGTTAAAATTAATTATTAAAATCAATATCTAAAATCCACAGAACACCCCTCAAATGAATTTCACCCTAAATATTAACAAAACACACCTTATCCGTTACCAACATTTCCTTTTTCTTTTTCGAATATTAATTACTATTATTTAAATAATTCAAGGAAAAATTATCAATTTTCCAGCCGAAACGCATTATCCAAATAAAAATGTTGACGCTCCTATGTGAAAAGCATGAAGTTACGTATCTGCACCATCAGGGCAGAATCTTAGAGCTCTTAATTAAATAACTGATTAACACTGGTCAATGTAACTCCGAGAGGCAACATAAAACCTGGTATAGTAAAATAATTCTTGTATCGTTATAGTATAACCGCAGAAATGTCAAACTGGAATGAAAACATTAATTGTTTGCATTTCAGTTTTCTGTACTACAGTAATGTTTTTTGTACTTTCTCAGAGCTGTACTATAGTAAAGATCTGAGAAATTACGAAAAACAGTAAAACCGATAAAATTGAACCAAAAAACCAATATCAAAAAAAACAAAAAATTCGTCAAATAGTAATTAATACATTGTTCTATATTTTTTAATGTCTTGCTTACTGTTTGCATTATATAAAAAATTTTATAGAGTACTAGAAAAATCAAATAATACAGAAAATACTTTTCTCTGTAACGATTTGACAAAAAGCATTAGATAATTTTTGGGTTAAAAGCAATGATAGTTCAGGAGATTAATTTTCTTCTAAATGAATGGTTTACTTTTTCGATAAAAAGTTTGATAATAGTTTACTGGTTCGTTACACACATTATTCAAAAAATTCTAAAAAATGTGACACAGCAAAGAAAATATTTCATTCTGTTCATGTCACTGAGAAACATCGTGATGAAATGATATATCACCACGCCCCGCGTAATTTAAAATTGGCGATCGCAGATTAGTTACATATACAACTCCTTTCATCACTAAATAATCCGGTAGAGTACCTTCGGTATTATACCTTTAAGAAATAAGCATGAACTCATCGCTCAAAAGTTTAGACACAATTCCATTGCCCGGTCAGAAACTGCATGTCTCTTGCGAGCTTTCGAATGGTTAATATGTGTGGTGGTGTGCGACTGTGGAGGAAATATATACTCTTGAAGAGAGTGACGAAAGCCTCGCGGCGACGATTTTATATGACTTCTCTTACGACTACCCTGTTGAAGGAATGAAAGTATTATTCCTATCAAATGATCTCCTACGCAAAGATAATGGATTACAAGCCAGTATGGCAGACGAATGTTCATAGAAGCTGATGGAAGATGACAGAAATGCAACTGGGAATATTATGGACCATGATAAAGTCGTTCGAAGATCGAAGAGGAAAAATGAAAATGAAACAAATCGACTGGGGCTGCTGGACGTCTCAGAGGAAACAGAGAATATCGAAACCGCGAATAAATTGTCTTGCCAGGTAAATAGAATTTCGATAAAGGTGAAGAAGAACAATAAAAACTCACAAGACATGTGTTGGAAAACATCGGGAGGACTGAAACCACTGGAGAGGAATAGAACTTCTTCGGAAATGCGGTCGCAGGATTATATTTTACGAATTTATAAAGGTCTTCCGTGAGTCACTAAAGCTTTAAATAGTTGAAAAACTACAGCGGCCACTGCAAAGATCGCTCAAACGCAGTTTAGCACCTCATTTTACAGATTCATTGTACGAAATTCAATAGCCGTGACTCAACCTTGTGATTGGAATTTGTTTTCGTATATGGCACGTGATATATTGGAAAGTGTGGCCGCAGAATATATGATCTACTCCCCTTCGTATATGACAACGCAGCACTCTTCACTCGACGTGAATGGATCTACAATAGTATTTAAGTGAGCATGATCTCTTTTCAAATGGCTCGTCATTTCGTGCAACACTGACAGACACACTCTCCTAGTGAGCAGACCCAGATCAAGAACTGGTACCGAAGTACAGTCATTGGGATGTATACAGTGGGATATTAATGACAAAGAGAGACTGCTCAATATATTTATTGGATCTTCGTGTTGGAAACACACTCCAACAGGTATGAAATATACTCACTCACAGTCAATCGTACAATCCTATTCATCGAAATGGAACGATTGAAAAGATACTCTTGTGCACAACTTGCATCTCGGTAAGGCTCGGACGAGGATTGAGATAATGTATGAAAATACTATCTATTCATTTGATGCATTTAAGTTAAAAAGATTAGACGATTCATGTGAATCTCAAAGTATGGAACAGTTGATGTCCACAGTTGGAGAGGGCGTGCGGGTTGGTACATTGATAGTATAAATCCCATTATGTGTCCTATACAGCCAGGAAACTATCAAGAATATTTTAATTTTACTAGGAAGTACTACATCCATATAAATGTGAGCTTCAAAATTTGTGCAAGTATCCATTAAGAACCAAAGAAATAAACCATTCCATATGTACGGTAATAATATAATCCCAACAACAATAATTACGAAAAATGCTAACCTAGCATTTCAAACTTCTTGTATGATTTTGAACAACCTACAAGCAAGTTACCATTATTTCAAATTATTGATATCAAAATTATAGTAAAACGCTGCACCTCTACTTTTCTATGCACAAGATCTATGTTAATTCTACTGTTTCACTAAAATTAGTGTAGCCGTATCTTATTGCATTAAAAAAACTTCGTCATTATTAGAGCGAATGCGTAGAAACATATAGTTTCTGCATCATTAAATTGCAGCAATCTATTAAATGTTTTATTTATTTAATGCCTTACACCTGCTTTATCTGATATATAACTAATTTCAGCAGCACCGCATCATTAAATACTGTTGGAGAATTGTACTACTAATATTATTCCTGTCGAACACTATATTACAGTAGAATCTACTATTTTACCATGCAGTGCATGGTCATTGCCTTGTGCAATGAAACCATTCCATCATCTCTTCCCCGTGACGACAAGTAAGTTGTGCGTGATGGTTGATGACAATACGATCATCATCTATATCGCGGTTACTGAAATAGTTATCCTATTCGTCCCATTGAGAATGAGATCATTGTAATACTACAGGGGAAGCCAACCAACGTATAAGCATGGCCAATTACGAAACGTCTGAACGGTACGGTGAAATTAAAAAATATAACATGTATGTGATATCGAAATAATGATTGCGACTTCAAAGTCGTGGCTATTTTATCTGTATATATCTGTAAGATTCCAAAAAAATCATTCGACATATTCTCTCTACTTTGAATCCACTCAATTGAAGAACTCTCACTTCCCATAACTTTGGTTCTTATAGACATCTATAAATTTGCAAAGAATTTCGATTGAAGAGAATAATAGACATAATCACGTTCCTCTTCGTTGAAACACAGTCTAAAGATCACATCAGTTTCAGCTAGTGCTTTAATTGGTATACGTAACACAAAAAGTTCATTTTTATTCGAGAAGGCCTATACATTATAGTAGGAGGCTATGCGGAATGGTACTTCAATTTTTTGAAATCCATCATCGAATAAACTTTTACCAACGGTTGTGTCCACAATAGACATACATTCCTTCCTGTATTTTATGTGGTTACGAACAACATCTGGAACGAGAGTTTCCAATCAAAGCAACCGAATAATTCTATCTACAGAATCAATACCAATTTCTTCTCATGAAGTCAACAAATGTTTTGCTGCAACGCCACCAATCTTCTGCAAAGTTTCAGATGTATCTTCCAGTTCAGGTAATATGTTTATTGGATCTTAATGGGCCTTTCCTTCTTTGTTCAATTATTCATGACGGACATCTATTATTTCAATCGGCTCATGGTGCCTCCTTGCAATTGTAACTTCTTGAATACTTTCTCATCTCTGCTTTTTATTGTACTTGCATGAAGTTGAATGTCGTCTTTAATGAGCTCATACAATCTGTGCAATATCTCGTATTGCGAACGAAACTTTTCGTTACCATTATTGAAGATTGCAGGTTGCTTTGGAGGTAATATGGAAATTTTTTGATGGTTCATGTATGTGTAGCATATTTTGACACCACGTGAGCACAGAAATATGCAGGAAACAAGACACGTGTACAACAGAGTACAGAAGCACTACCAGAACCTCTTTACAAGTGGCAGGGGCTGACACCAAGAAATACGCTACAGTAATCAGTTACACGTGTACGAGTGAAACATAGACAGTTCATTCACGAATGTTCGAATACCTTACTGACTGTGAGAATAAATGGATTCACACGAGTACGAAAAACTCACTGTCGGTTAGAGAAAACTGACATGTGTCCAAATTACTGAGAGACAGTTCATTTTTAGTCGGAAAACACGAAAATCCAGATGAATCCCAGGCACGAACGTGGTTTAAATAAAGATAGACAAACGCCAGCCCCATAAAAAGAAAAAATCTACAGAATTATTCAAAAGGCTATTACCGTTTTTCAGAGAAACTGATTGAGGATTCAACCGGCTTTCACTAAGTAGGGAGAATGACTAAACGTACAAATCCCTCCCTTCAAATCGCAGACACACTGTACTGCCGCATGAGGTGGATGTCAGTTTTTCCATTGCTAGCTGGAGACAGCCCTTTACGCTGTGACATCCAGATTTGTTCTTTTGGGAATTGGCATGTATATGAGCGCACTGTAAACAAATTGGTTGAAAACCTTCAAGTCTGCATCTTTCTTAAAAAAGCAATGATACGGCGTTAATGCGTCCTCAAATGTTACCGTTGTGCATCTGTTTCTGATAATGGTTGAATACATGATTGCGTATCCCCGCCGGCACTTGGGAAGTCCCGAATCCAGGAACCTCGTTCTCGCTATTTCTGTAATAGTACGATTCATACCTTCTGCAAGAGCATCTGTGCATTTGCAGCCCTTACAGTCAAGACGGTTGCGATTCAATTAAATATTAAGTAGTTCTGTATTTCCCTGGAGCTGTATTTCGTCCCCTGATCTGTTATTAAGTTTTGTATTCCACATTCCTTACTTTCTATGAGGGCTAACTGTCACCTGATGTTTCTAATTGTTTCTGACTCCGCTATAATTTAGAAAATGACTTTAGTCGTGTATCACACACGCCTACGGTAGTCCTCTATGTACATTTGAAATTACAATACTTCATTTACGTCCGGGACGGAAAACGACTCACATTTATCATAGTATATCGACTCTTCTGTTCGCTGAGTGTTAACTTTGCAACTATTGGACCTTTTACTGTATCCTTTTTCCGGCGGTTCAACTTAAATTTATCTCACAAAGTTAAGCGGCTCGTTCAATTCTTGTTGTTTAAATCTAGTAGTCGTGAAATTAAAAGATTATTCGGTCTGCTAGAGGATAGGTGACCATATCGTTCGTGTCAGTTTACCAATTTACCTGGTATTCTATCCTCAAGTCTATTTCTACGCTGTCTGAAGAATTAGATACTTCATCCGTTTGAGTATTTCTTATTGATAAATTTATAACATCCTCGTCTACACCTTCCTTTGGGCGATGTGATCTATCAACTCCTTTGTGTCGTTGTGCAATAACTTGATTATTTCTGGAGATGATGCAGTTTTCACCTTTAAGCTTGAGGCTGATATCTAGGTAGTTCTTGAACTTACCTACAGATTAGATACTTCTTCCGCCTTTTTTGGTCTAATTTTGACGTTCCCATACTTCCTGTGCAGGCTCTTCGCCGTCATATTCAGGGTTCCAGACCCTGCAGTTGTCATCAATTGTTTTGAGGATCTTTGACTTGAATGGAGGTATATTGAATTGTTGGTATAATGATGAGAAACACCTGAGTGTATAGTACAGGTTTGATCATTCTGCTAATCTTCACGTCTTTTTCTACTTTAATACTGAAGACACAATCACCGTTTGGCAAGAAAACAAACTGGCTTTCTTCATCTTTTGCCATATTTGCATTAGCTTTTGGAAAGATTTGATGTTTTACTGCCATTTTTCTCAGGAAGTCGTGTCTCATATGGCTCAAATTTTGGCAACAATGACACCTTTCTCTAAATTCATCCATCTTCTCCTTGTTTCCTTCCATCTCCACAGTTGACAATGCTGCTGAATGTAAATGTTTTCAATTTGACGTTCCAGAAATATTGTGGGATTATTCACTTCTACACTAGAAAGCTCTTGGTTCTTCGCCAATAGTTCATGGTAGGGGTATCTTCAAAGGACAGATTTATCATTGGAATGACGATCTTGTATACGATTAACAGACAGTCCGTGATTATTCCCCATGTGTACATTTCTGCGACTGCATATTCCGTATCAGTCAAACTTTTGGTCAATTGTTACTCCCTACTGTGGTAGGCGGTGCAACCCTCCGTTGTTTTCATTTTAATGGTAATAGTTGTTTTTATCTCTCTCGATGTGTATGTAATTTGATTAGCATTGTTCTATCAATGCCTCCCGTAAACTATTTACGTTTCTGGAATTATGAATTTCTTCTGAGGAACGTACGGTTTCTGGTATGATACAACATATCAAATTGATTGGTGCTGGTAATTGGTCATCATTTTCCTTTTCCTTCGCCTCCAATTGTTATATTTCTGTTCTTTTTCTTTTAGCAAGGCAGCCTTAACTTCGGCTTGAATTGTAATCAATTTGGAATTGTCTGCATATATTGTGACGACGAAAGAATCTCCAACACTACTTCCCTAGAAAGAAGGTAGCGGTGGAGATTCGTTTACAACATCTATTGGTTGAATTTAAGCTTCCACATACTGAAGTCTTCGCCCATCTCGTAACGTCAAATGCCCCTTATGCACCATTGTCGCCATACAGCTTCAATGCTGTTCATGTTGGGCATGTTGTGTGATTAGTAGCTTGTTTGGCAAAGTTCTTCTAGACTTTTATTCAGTTAAGATATAAGTATCTAAGGCGTGTTTGAAGTTGAGTTGTGCTTTTACTAATACGTTCTATGTGGTTATCAAGCGTCAATTTTCCTTGGCATTATAAGTGCCTTAAATGCATTCTGTAGAACCTGTGTCGTCTCTCATGTCTCGTCGAAGACGGCGACCATTAACAGACAGTGTAGTAGTTTCTGTTCTAATACAGTGTAAGACTCTCTCATATTAGTGGTCTTATTACTCGTTTTCCCGTGTATCCTGTCATGCATGATGATTTCAGACATTGTCATCAAGACTGCAAAAATGTTGTAGTAATAACTCGTCAATCTTCGTTATGAACACATATACATATTAAGGGCATAACTACTTAGATGTGCTCAGTTGAATATAAATAGTACTATTCTTTTTCAACGACGGAGAATACAGAACAGTTAACCATGTACACAGTTAGATAAATGGCCGTGCTCAGTTGGACATTTATATTAATATGTACTGTACAAAACATTTGTAACCCCCTCTGTTTAGTACGGTACAAATCCGATATGTTTATTTCACTGTTATATGTAGCAAATCAACATGCGGTTCACTGTCATTTATAATTGACGCCGTACTATGACGAGAAAAAGAATGTGTGCGATATATTGTACACGTTTTAAATTGAAACGATATCATTTACGTATCACTAGAAGCAAACATTGAACGAATTTGGGCGGGACCCAGATCGTCATTGCCACCTCCTGTGAGGAAGTGCCTTCCCTTTGAGAAAATCGAACACAAAACAAATAGCTAAAGTATGAACCAGTCAAGATTCGAACCCGTGTACACAATGTTAAAAGCGAAGATCCTCCCCACTCCTTTTATCAATTCTGTTCTTTCATCAAAATAAAATACGGCAATGTTTTATTGAATCGCAAACCGTCCCCTGGTGAATTGGAAAAATTGAAGAATCGTTCAGACGAAGAGGATTTCCTGTCTGTACTGGATTCTTTGACTTTGTAGGTATCAATAAGAGCGATCACCACAGATGTGGGCACACTGCAGTAGATGACGAAGACCGGAGA
Source organism: Odonthalia washingtoniensis (assembly GCA_032358235.1). NCBI lineage: Eukaryota > Rhodophyta > Florideophyceae > Ceramiales > Rhodomelaceae > Odonthalia > Odonthalia washingtoniensis. The sequence goes on from JAULBU010090554.1 coordinate 13,053, forward strand.
TTATTTTCTGTAGAGGTATGGACGGAACGTGACAATCATTGTTGGTATTGATCGCTAGTTGCAGTAAGGGAGAAGAAGAACAACAATACGATCATGGATTGACCCCTCATCAACGGAATATTTCGATCGAAAGCGTATTTAGTACACAGGGGAAGATATACCATTGAGCCGTCGCAGCGGACGAGGGATACAATGTACTACCTGGTAGATGAATATTATCCGAAGTGGCCTATTTTTACTGATCCTACTGGTATATCACAGGGCCTCGGAAAAAAAATTGAGTAAAACACATGATACCGTGCGGAAGGAAGTTGGCGTCTTCTTTCAACTATCAAAATCGAGATATAAATTATTATACACTGCTGTATGTTATGGGTCGAAGGATGAATCAACCGTAATAACGGATGCTGTTACCATTATGCATAATGAAATTATAAAATACATCAAAGTATAGAGACTGACGGTGTTGAAAATTAGGAAACGGTAATTGCTTATATCTTTGGAATCCGTGACAGTTCTGGTGGTATTGCAAGTGACGTTAATAGTACCAGTACTGATCTTTTTGGAAAATGTGAAATTACTGATGACCCGGACGGATTGATTTGGAAAAGGACCTAGTGATGCATAACAAAGCACGTGAAAAAGGCCTTGTACAGTGCAACATGTCATGTATAATTTGCATGAATGATGAGATCCAAAATGCTATGTACAGATGATGTGGTAGATTTCCAATTGGAAGATAATTATTTTAGACAGTGTGGTATAAAAACTATGATAATGTAGAATGTGTTGATAATACCAAGAAAGTTGTGTGTGACCGTGCCGTTTCTATGTTGCACCTTTTGTGATGCAGAAATGTTTTAAAGTGTTGTACACTTATATGTACAACAGGTACTGATTTTCGAATTTGTTTATTTCTAAATGTATGTTCTACAGAAATGTGGAAACTGTTCATACTTACCAATCGGAATGTCTCGTTGCCTTATTTGTAATCATTATTGCACTGAAACGATTCTCGAAGAACGCGTGTGAAAATCGCGATGATAGGCGATGCTACCTGTATGTTGAAAGTGATGTGATACGAAACACTCAGGACTGCTCCGAAATGTAGAAAATTTTGGCGAAATGATGATTGTGGAAAATATAATTTTTATTTATTTGTGATATATCATATTGTGACAAATCATGCGAAAATGACTGAATGTTTATATTATTTTACCCGTGCAGTCCGAAATGTGAGTGGATGTAAATTCAAAAATAAGTTGTATGCTGACAATGTTTTTCAAAAGGACAAGTAATCTCGCATTTGTGTAAAGAGTTTCAATCACATCTGGAGGTAAGTATTTTAATATCACAGGATTTGACCGTTGTCATTGAAATCTACGTTATACGTTTCCATTGCGCTATTACAACGCGTGGCCTCTATGTCGAGAAATGGAACGACCGAACGTAATGCGTCTGACCCCGACAGAAATAAACGGCGAGAGAAATAATCTAAACGAACGAATGTTATGAATACTGTTACGGATGATATGATTGCATGAGAAAAGCAACGTGTGAAATTTATGTCAAGTAAGTTTGCAACCATTCTTATTCGGGAAGGAATGTTTATTAATTCTAGATCTGCGAAAATTATTGGGAAGACTGTCTGTGTAAATAGAACATACCATACGGAAAATAGTTTGATGAATTTATAGAAAACGAAATATATATTATCACATTAACGTTTTTATGGTCAATACCGATATTGTGAATTAACTACCCCATCAGTAAATACTGTCAACAGCAACGATTACTCAACAAGAAGTGTCACGATGAGTGGAAGTCGTGGTGGTTGTCATCCGTATCTCGCAACAGCATTGTAGACATCAAGGATTCCTAGAGTTACCAAAGAGGAATGTGTGCCAGTTACACCTGCATATAACATTACACCTCCGATAAATCTTGGTAACGAACTTGGTTCGACTTCTTTCGATCCCAAAATGAAACGTTTTCCTGCAAGACTTGAAACAGTTGGTGATCTGTTTAAAGTAATTTTCAACAAACAACCACGATTTATGCACAGGAATATGATCGTGGAACACACGTTGGAACAAAATGGAGAAATGGAAGAAGGGAAAACACCATATTCGGTTAATCGTTACATTGATAACTGTGTTGATCAGAGGTTATTAGACAGGTTGCGATATGAGAAAGTGCGTGAAGAACCATTCGGAAATTGGGAGTCAGGAAATAGGAGAATGTAGAGACAAACCAGTTGGAGTTTTAGATGGGCACATACTGGAATTGCACCATTGGGTTGCGTAACAATACAGCCATGTGATACCATTTTGGTAAGGTGACCAGTAGAAGTGGAATATCAAAGACAAGCTATTTCTCTCATGGCACAAATAAGTACCAAGTCGGAAGCGTGGGAAACATTAGACGATATAACCAGTATTTTACCACTTCCAATATCCAAATTTTACATGTTTGCGGACATGTAATTCTGGAAGAGGATGCTGCGTTTGAAAATCTATTACGGAGAGTGAAAAAGTCTTAAGGAAATGCTGCACGTGCTGCAGGCGCCAATCCAGTAATTCCTGTGCTACTCGGATGGAATGATGTCGGAGTATTTGAAATCATGAAGTAAGAATATTCAAATTACTATACGGAATTTTCTATTGCCGTGAGAAAAATGAAAGTTTCTGCCTTGATATGGTCACCCTCACCAGTACTACCCATTCAACATGTCCATGAATTCAAGTATGGAAGCGATATGTTTAAAGAGCTGTTTTCCCAAGTGGTTAAGAAAGAAGCTGCCGAAATGTCTATTGCTACTTTCATACATGTATGCCGTAACGGAATTCAAGTTTCCAAACATGGAAATCCAAGGTTGACCTACAGTCAGGGTCGTGGGATTTTAATACCGCTGTCAGCAGATCTGTAGAGTGTGTGTGCCGATAGGTATTTATTTGATTTATTCTACAACTCAGACTTCAACCTGTAAAAGGTATTTTTAGCTTTATGACGAACGAAAGAGGTAGATTGGAATTGTCTGAAAAAGAGTATCGTGCACCATTTTGTGCACTACGATTGGGACAGCGCAGAAATTTATGACTTTCCAAAATCAGAAGAAATGAAATATAACATACGCGTTAATTATCTGGTAGACTGGTGTTTTCGTATATTTCCAGCGGTCAAAGTACTGTACTTGGATGTGGAAGCCCCTTCAATGCAAGGTTTTGGCGCATTCGTGAAAGATCTCCTGGTCAAATGTGGATATTTAGCAGGACCAAAGGTTGAACTGCATGACCAAAATGCTGAGAAAGATGAAATAATGGATGTTGATTTTGCTCATGAGGAGATACGAGACCAAGTATTTCCAATACGGAAGGATGGTTCACGAATATGTGCTACGTGTTACAACCAATGTTACGGAGTACGCAAGACGTTCCACCGCACAGTGTTGAGGAATTCTTCGGTACCTTTCGAAAATTGGCAGTTATTAATGGCAATAGTGAGGCTGTAACAAGTAGAAACTGAGAATCAAAAAACTGCTTGGCACTATAACTAAGGACAAAGAAGATTTGGAAACGAATCTGGACGCTGGTATAAAAACATATGCGGGATACTGAAGATATTATACGTTTAACTGCGGAGCTAGCCAATCCCAGATCGGCGCCAGCAGAACAATTTGTCCCGGTTTTCCAATCGGATGTGATGCTGACATCTTACAGAAGGGCACTAACAACGATGCATGGTTCAGTAATAGATATGACTGATAGGACTGCTAATTACGCCAGAAACTTAAGCATTGATATCAACCAGGCAAGATACCAAAGTACGGAATTTCTCAGCCGTTTCGGAATTACAATAACTCCGATTCCAACATCAGGAGTGCGCCGTCCGTCACCTCAATCAACCCAAACACCACCTGATTCAAAAGGCTGTGAGTGACGTATTCATGTAGTGTTATAATTAGGTGATTGTTTTTGATCTGATCTCAAATTGGTTTAGATGCTCCATTTTTTGAGAAGTTAAAATCGAAGTAAATTCGTACTTTTTCATACCGTTATTCGCCATTATATGAATAACTAAAACCATGCGGTGTTTCAACAGCACCGCCTCCAGTTATGAAATTTGGGTGGAGGTGGTAAATGTGTTAACCGTACAGTGAAAATACAATCAAAACTGTTTGATTCGCAAAGTTTGCTCTGTCGTGCTAATAGTTTTAGACTAAGCGGCTGGCCGCTAAATCTGTGACTGTGTAATCGCGCACTGTAGAGCTGTAAACCGCATGCTATAAAACCCAATCGAAATTACTCTGCCCTCACCTTTCATAACAGTTTGGCCTTCTGGTTAATGCCACAGTCCACGGACTAGCTGATAGGGAGTTCGAACACCGTCGGGCGCACCTGAATAAGGGCCCGTGTAATATTAAAATACGACCCTTATTATATATGCTGCAATAATTTCGAAAGTGTTTTGTCTAGTCTTGCACGATAAAACAACACTCTTTCGACTTAGCAAATGGCAAAACTCTTCTCGGTTAAATACTGCCCAGATATATTACTGGTCTAACTAGAATAGAAACAAAGTATCTCAATCTAGCATCAGGTTGGGCTACATAAAGGCTTACACTTACTGTAAATGAATTCTATAGCTATACCTAAAGCGTACGGTAGCATCTAATAGGGGACCTAGCTCTACTTTGGGATACGGAAATGTACTATTACCGGGAAGAGAGAATTATTTCCAACACCGCGATCGGAGCAGAACTGGCATTGCCTTTTGTGGAGGTGCTGCATTCTTCATTGTGACATATGGCGTTATCTGATTGGCTCACAATCCATATCGGATTATAGTACTCAGATGTAGAATAGAAATCGAACCAGCGGTCACAAGTTTTTACATTGTTAAAACATGAAGGTGAATTACATGCATATGCATGATTAAAATCATGAAGGTATACATCACGCACTGCACCCACGAAATTACAAGCACGTATTTCAATACGATTGCGGTTACGGTACTTATCAATATCCGCTTACATATTGTGTGAATATTGCATGGAATCGACTTTCTCTACTAGTAGGCATTTACATTGCCAAAACAAAATAAATATAACACAATAGTAAAAGTAACAACAACATTATATAAAATAGAATAATTTACCAAAATGACCCTCAAGTTTGCTTGTATTTACCAGAATAAATGTTTTCGAATTATTTGCCAGAATAAATTCTTTCGAATTATTTTCCGAATTATTTTCGAAAACAATTATTCTGGAAAATAGGGGCATTCAGGAACTAGAAACAGCTAAAGATAACTATTTGTTGGCCAGTGAGAGGGCAGAAATCTAGCAATAGCAAAAGCATCTGGAAGAGGGGACGGTTATCTACTCCAGATTTCTAAACGTTGTATTTCCCATTTACTTGGCTGTTGACTATAATTTGACTGTAACTTTGCGGAAGTCAACTTATGTCCTGCCCTTCGTTAAGGCAATAACGTTGGAATAGCTCCTTCTCGCCACCCCGTCAATGGATATGGATGAAGACGGCATTTCAATGGTAGTTGCCACATCAGTCTGCACCTCTACGGACCGTGAAACTGATTGAATTTAGGAGGTAGGTGGTCACTTAAAGGTCCGATAATTTATTTATGTTTTCTTTCTTTCTATCTATACCTTTCGTATTTATATGGAAAAATCGTTCTCCACGAAATATTGTAAGTAATGCAAATTTGCCTTCCACAAATTTTGGAATTGCCTTCCACAAACTTTTGGACTTGCCATTCACGGAATTCTGTAAGTCATATATGTATCGTGAGGTAAAATGATAGTGCAAAATAAAATGTAATGCAGTATTATTTGAAAATGCTAAAGATATGCAATTGTTGTATCAGTACAGGTCTTAACTTGATTTCACGAATATTTTGTCAACTTAGTTTGTTGCACTATCATCACCTTTCCCTTGTTGACGAGCACTTAAATTCATATGTTTAAGGATGCCATGTTTGAATATATAGTCCAGGAGCATCATATTTTTCGTTCCATCGTCGTCAATAAAGTCCTCAGTTGGTTACCATGCATCGTCATCCCGCGGAGCCCCTTTCATAAGCGTAAGAAATTGAAACTTCTTCCTCCGTTTTAGATGTGCCATTATTTCCTCCACGAAATACTCTATGCCATTCTCACAACATATGGGAACAGGTCCCTGCTCTGTAAAATTGAGAAAGTCTTTTAGCTGGGTAATATATGGCTTTGTATGCTCTTCATGTACCACATCATGAATATGAGCATTCTGGGGTAATTTTATAGGAAGAGCACTTTTTTCAATTAGGCCTAGGATCAGAAATTGACCAAAACGTTTGGCTCCCAATTTCTGTGATTTTTTTACTTTCGCGATCACATCCCGAAACAGTACCTTTTCCAACCAAAACAAGTACCCTCCCTGATAGAGACGGGGTTGAGTCTTCTTTTCACTATACATGCTCTGCCTTGCTTTAGAAAGTTCATGAGCGAACGTGGCGTTCTTCAACGCTTCTCCCATACGCTTTTTAAATTCGTTGACAGATTCCGTGACAAATTCCTTGAAATGTAATAAGTCCACTAGTGAATTTGGCTGCCATCCTAAATCCACTTCGAATGGGTTCATTCCGAGATCCTCTGTGACAGCAAAATTATATGCCAACTCTGCCGCTGGTAGAAGCTTGTCCAAATGCTTCTGATTAAACGCGGAGTAACGCCGGATAAATTTCTCTACCATACGAATCATAACCTCTGATAGTCCACCCGTTTGTGGGTGGTGACTTGTTGACATGCGGGTCTTCACACTTCATAAGGCTTGAAGCTCAGTACAGAAACTAGAGGTGCAATTCGGGTCCTGTTCACTTACGATACCATCTGGGATCCCATGTAACGCAATAATGTTATTAAAGAAGGCTTTAGCACAGTCTAGAGACATGTCTTGGGTTTTGTATGCTCATAAATGAACCCTTCGTGAGAGCTTATCCACCCGTGTCGGTATTACATCAAAAACTCTTCCCATACCAGTTAATTGTACAATAAAGTCCGTAGCAATAAATACCCATCTACGCGTCGGTATTTCCAGGCGGTGTGGAACGTTAAAACGCTTCTGGTTTGTATCCTTGTTTTGCTGGTACACTAAATATCCTTCATAAGAGCATTTCACATCCCACGACTTATGATTTCAGTGGTAATTCACTACCCGTGACAGCATTTTAGCAAATCCGAAGTTCCCTGTCACTCTGCAGTCATGTGCCAGATGGAGTAACTCAGGAACACATTTCGAAAGAACACATACACGATCTTTGTAGCACAGATGGTTCTCCTTCACACAGAATGACGGAAGAAATCTGTCTACACGATGGGTCTCAATACAGTCTTCGCACTTCTCACCAATAAGGGAACGCCACATAGGGTCAAAAATGTGGTCCTCCGAATAGTTCTTGTTAAGTTCCAGGCTGATAGCTACACATGAAGCTTCGAAATGTCCCACTTATGGCTTCCCTAATATTATTTGGGGTGCTCTCTAAAGTAAGTCCCCAAGAACATGAACTCGACCAGGTCGCAAAGTCATCTTTGTAATTCCGAACTGGCGGAATAATTCTAACCAGCGTACCACTTTTCTTGACAAGTTCGGTTTCGTGAAGAAATAGTTCAATATTTAGGTTTTGGTAAACATTTTGAAGTACGCACCATCCAATTAGCACCGAAAGCGTTCCGAGCAATAAACCAAACGCAATAGTTCTCTCTCTTTCGCTGTTTCTTTGACCTCAAAATCTGCAAGTTTTCGTGAGAAATATTCAATAATTTTCTCCCCTTTCTGTTCATTTAGATGTGTCAGTACACCCCCAATAGCCATCTGGAAGACATCTACATGGCAGCAGAAAGATTGTGTCCAATTTGGAGGTACAAGTATAGGGGCAGACACGAGTGCACTGTTTAGGTCTAAGAAAACATCATCACATTCCGGACCCCACTTCCGAATTCCCATATCCTTTCTCGTAAGGGCTGTTAGAGGATATTCTCTGGCATAAAACCCTTTCAAAAACTGGCTGAAGAATAGGAGAAGGCCGATAAAACTTCTGAATTCAGTGAGCGTGGTCGGCTTAAGCCTGTTCGTATTACTTCTGCTTTAGCCGGGTTCACTTTGATCGCATTCCTTCCCACTATTAGTCCAAGAAATTCCGTCTCCCGGTTCATAAACTCGCTCTTATTTCTGGTAACATATAGTTCTTCAGATGTAAGACGATCTAGGATGGTTTCCAGGTGCTTTACGTGCTCCTCTTCTGTTTTTCTGAACACAAGCAAATCATCCATGTAAATCACGATACATACGTCAATATAGTCCTGAAATGTCATGTTCATAACAGTTTGGAACATCTTGGGACCATTACAGAGTCCCATTGGCATCACGAGGTAATCAAAGTATCCATATTCCGTTTTGAACGCAGTCTTTTCAACATCCTCCGGTTGCACTCTAATTTGGTGAAATCTTGTTTTAGGTCCATGTTTGAGAAGAATTGAGCCTCTCCAAAACGGTCAAACATTTCATCGCAGCGAGGTATGGTTCTCTGTTCCGTTCATTTATCCTTTTAAGACCCCTGTAGTCCACTACAGCCTGCAATTTTCCCGGTTCCTTCACCAAAAATAAGGGAGCCCCAAATGGAGACTTACTACGTCCTATCTTTCCCTTGTTCAGTGACTCGACAACGTATTCCTTAACAGCCATCAATTCTTTCGGTGAAAATTGTAATCGTGTTTTGTTAGGGGTTATTGTTCCCTGTTCGAGTTCTATAGCATGATCGGTAGATCTTTTCGGCAGAGTACCTGGAGGTAGGTCGTCTCGAAAGACTTTTGCATATTTCGAGAAGATACCTTCAAGCTTCTTGTTCCGGTTCAATTTTTTTCCTACTCCTGATGAAAATAAATTGTTAGACTGCTCTAAATTGTATACAAAAAAATCATCCCGAGATCCTTTTTTCGCACAATAGAGATCTAAATTTCTCCACACCAAGGTCTTTTACCTGAATCCTCTCGTTCTGATATTTCATAGGAATTTTCGGAACGGACTCGCCATTGACTGTAACCCTTAGCACACTGTAGTTCACTTCCGTTTTCTTTTGGATGTGCCATGGCATCCCTAAGAGTACATCATACCGACAATCCGCGACGGCCCAGTTACTAATATACTCATGCGTCCCAATCTTCAACTTAACCTACCTGATAACTTGTGTGACCAGTTAGGAGGTTTCTTTCTTGGAGTGGGAGACCGCAATTGAACATTCCGTTACGTCGAATAAATGGGCGTTCCCATGAGCGAAATCTTTTGAAACAACATTCGTGTTACATCCGTCATCCTTTAAAAACAAAACATTATCACTCTCCAATTCTCCATGCAACAATAGCAAGGATTCTACTGAATTCAGACTATCCACTGTTCCTTCCTTACCATATGGTAGAGGGTGAGGTGAAGGGCGCACCTAGATTTTTCAAAAGTGTTCTTACGTTTTAAATAAGAACCTGCCATTAAAGGTAACTTTCTTACCCTTTCTATCACTATGCTTCCAGTATCTGCATCCAACTCGGCGACAAGTAAAGCAAGCGTTGTTGTTCAGATCCTGGAGTTTGGAATTCTCTGTGCCGTTTGTCTCAAAATTTTCAATTCCCATGGGAACCTGCCATTACTTTTGATATGTTCCAGTAACCGATAGGCTTACCTGACCTGTTGTGCATAGTGCGCTATCGATACGCAAGGCGACACTAGCCGCCTCATCAAACGTCACCACGGCTGATTTCAGAACCTCCACGCGAATCTCGTACTTGAGGCCTGTGCAGAACCGGTCAAATTTCTCACCATCTGACATATCCAGAATAGTTATAGTTAGGTTACGGAATTCGGAGAGGAATTTGGATTCTGAAGAACCATGTTTAAGTCTGTAAATGTTGTCACTTGCCCGTCGGACATGATGAGTAGGAATAAATTCCGAGCTTACCGATGTCCTGAACTCGGTTCTGGTTAACTGTACCTTGTTTCCTCGCACCATCGTATACCACCACACAGCAGCAGTTCCAGAAAAAAAATGTAGATGCGTGGACGATATTTTTTTAATCCGAGATAACTATACCTTGGTTATTCAACTGAATAATGACCAAGTACTGTTCCATTTTGTAAAGACATGTATTTACCCAAAAGCAATCACCATGCCCATCACATAGCTCCGGCTTTTTTCATTTAACATTATCGAACCACAACCTGCGGTAATAGACATCGAAATTTGAGTGGTTCGGGTTTTGTTCCGAACGGGGTGCTGCCAGTGAAACAGATTGTATTTAGAAGGCAGCAGATGTTCACCTAAAGGTCCGATAATTTATTTATGTTTTCTTCCTTTCTATCTATGCCTTCAATATTTATATGGAAAAATCAGTCTTTACGAAATATTGTAAGTAATTCATATTTTCCTTCGACGAATTTTGGGATTTCCTTCCACAAAATTTTGGAATTGCCTTCCACGAATGATAGTGCAAAATAAAATGTACTGCAGTATTATTTGAAAATACTAAAGATATGCAATTTTTGTAGCAGCACAGGTCTCCACTTGATTTCTCAGAATTTCTTGTACCCTTAGTCTGTTGCAGACGGCGAGGTAATTGCTGCCTGCGCCAATTGTTCTGATGAATGCATGGGATTGCCGGTGATGGAGCAATCACATGTGTAGCAAGACCGCCGTAGCCGTACTGCACAATTGGAGCGTACGGTAAGTGGGCGTGCACATTTGGTTGAGCTGAAATATGAGGCCGTATAACATGCACAACGGTGCGGTTTGGTGTGATATTCATGCGTAGGAGATTGTCAAGGACAGAGTGAGGCGCCATTTGGTTCAAGTTGGTTTTGATGTTGTGAGAGAATTTGTTGCGCGTTTTGGATAGGATCGTTTTGGAAACATGTCACCATCGCCTCAGTTACTTTCATAAGTAGTGCGGCCGTACTGTACATTCCCTCCGATATATCACGCTTAATTTCTTCCTGTCATATTCGCTGAAGCAGAAGTTCGTCGACCGTTTCGGTTTGGCTCTCGTCGGTTCGCGTTAATACCGAAACAACGAGAACCGTTTCTGTTTCTCTCAGAGAAGGGAATGTTTTTATAGAAACGGTTAATGTGTTAAGGTACTCCGACACTGGTACAGTAAGCATCATTACAAATGATTAGCACTTCTGGGTGGTTTCTGTAGCACGACAGTTTTCTTTTGTTACTTTCTAGCCATTTAGCTTTCGTAGTTCCTGAATGCGCCCAATACAAGCAAACTTGAGGCTCATTTTCGTAAAATAAACATCGATATTTTTCTGAGAATGTTTTACACGTTTTAACACACGTGTAAAATAACGGTCCTTCTGGTCATTGATGTTTTGTACACGTGGCATCGTGCACGGCGCTGTGCCAGGCGAGGCTTGAACTCGCGCCCTGCTTCTGGGCCCATATACATAAAACTTGATGGTGTAGAACGTTAGTGCTTCAGTGATGCGTGTTCAGACTTGAAGGAAGCTGTAATGCTAAAGCGATACAACACAATTTCACACCATAACTATTAAAAACGGGAGTTAACAACTGAGCTAACCGGAACTCTCAGCTGGCAAAATGGATGACATTGTAGCTTTTTTAATATAGTAAAACATTACAACCATGTTTGTCCACCTTTACCAAACTTGAATAAGTAACGTGAACCTTTAAACGAAGTATGGCTCCCATCCATTACCAAAAAGGGAAAACAAAAGCGACTTCAATGTGTTACGAAAATTCAGTCTGGCAACAGTGATTCCCATGAACTCCATCATGTCGCTTCGAATTGTAACGCAAAATAGGTCCGTTATCACCCATGGCCTCTTTCAGCTATCGTCCGCATCATCTCCATGTTCATCTTCATGATCCACACAACCCTTGAATGAAATCACTACAAACTCCACCGAAACACCCACAATCCCACAAGCCCTTGGATTGGGACGTGCCCTACGATTGGTACATCTGTAACAAGTGTGGTACTGGACATATCTCTTGTAGTACGTGCCAACCAACTTTACGGTGCATCTATTCTCAGTTTCTTTGGCATTGTTCATTGGAATTGCTCTGCGAAACCCGACAATAACTGTAGCAGCCCGTGCTTTTGCAGTCTTTGTCCTACACTCACTTGTTGCATATGGTGCTACTGTCGCTCCTCATCATCAGGGACTCGCAGTCCTTTCTTCTTCATTTGTAGCTCTTTTCGTGTATGATCGATCGTATTGAACCTATTCTTCCAGGCAAATAGAATTTGATTCAAATTTGGTAAAGGTGGACAAGTTTGGTTGTAAAGTTTTACTACATCATGGACCGTAAGGACCGTTATTTTACACTTGTGTTTAACAAATGTAAAAACATTGAAAGATCTCGGGGTTATTTTAGAAAGAATAATTCGTAAAAGGTAATTCCTGTAAAATATACAGGCAAACTTGACGGTCAGTTTATGGATAAATGTGCCTGGCAATATGAAAAGAATTGACTTGAAAAGAAGTGCAAGCTCGTTCACTTCATATTAAGTCATGGTACTTTTTGTTTAGAAGCATTTGGTGTTTGTTTTGTGAAGTCGAACTATATAAAAAATTGAAATGTATTTGAAAAAACTGGCTAAGCAAACTATGTTACATTACTTTGTAAATGAAATAATTACAGTGTCTGTACCACTTTCTCCGTTCAAATGACCAGAAGCTACCATCAATAATGTTTCATCCATTGGAATATTTTCCCAACTGTTGGGAAGTCCATCCTCTCTAGAACCAAATAAATAAAATGGAATTCCGGAAGAAATTATTTCCTGTACAATGAGATTGAATCTTGAATCATACACTTCAAATTTCAATTCTTCGACGGTCTCTGCAGTGAACGCTTTAATACTTACATCATCCATATCATCAAGTTTTATAGTGTGACTTCCGTGTAACGATTTAATTCTTCGACCATTTATTACTAAAATGATATCACGAATTGCTCCATACCAGTCGGCTTCGGTAGGATTGTATCCCCCATCTGCCTCATTATTAGTCTTACTGTTCGGAGATTCATTTGTCTGTACTGAAACTGGTGATTCCGAAGGTGAAGGAGTAGTAGATAGTATGGGAGTATCTGTATCCTGATCTCCATTAGTTTGGTCACCATCACCACTGTTTGACTCACTGTCAGGAGATTCTTTCGGCGATACTGCCACTGGTGATTCCGAAGGTGAAGGAGTTGTAGATGGTATGTTAGTAGCTGTGTCTTGATCTTCAATATTTTGGTCACCGTCACGACTGGTTAACTCGTTGTCAAGAGATCCCATCGTTGGTACTGCAACTGGTGATTCCGATGGTGAAGGAGTAGTAGAAGGTATGTAAATATCTGCTCCTTGATTCTGATTTCCAATTTCACCTTCTGGCTCTACTACGGGGTCAGGTTTTGTCTCAATATGTGTATTTTCGTCGTTTCCATTATTTGATAAAATTCGAATATCAGAACATTGATAATATTCTTCTGGGAACTTTTCTCCTCCACATGCAGTTTGAGATCTTGCAACGCCCCCTTCAGCATTAGACTGTCCTTTACATTTTCTCCACGATGTTGGTGAACGATCACCGTCGTAGAAATCAATGACACCAGGAGGATTACAAGAGTTAGCCGCACTCCAGTACCACTGAAGTACACAATGATCACATGACAAATCAGCTGGTAACCTGTAACGTATTGCACCTGGACCGTATAATTCCCAGCCGTCTTCATGTTTCCCAAATTCAACACATGGTATATACCATCTACCCGGGTAAATAGGATCTATAGGAGCACAATCAGTACTTGTCCTTAACTCACATTTATCATCACCCGCTCTCAATAGTTGCTCACAATGACCATTTTGGAAACATGATTCAGATATTTCATTATTTTCACAATTTTTAATGTCACAGATATAAAGTTCCATAAAGCCATTATGATTTTGTACTATACCTAATTCCAAATCAATTATACCACCTTGTTCAAAAGTACCGGTTATCATACCATCATTATAATATTTGCCACCTTTCAAGTGATCTTCTCCTGATACAAGATCACCACATACACCAGCACGCCATTTAAAGTTTTTATTAAACGGATCATATGGTTCCTATCCTGCAGGAGCTACTGCATTTTTCTGTGATCTTGCTGCAGAACCAGGGTTCAGTGATGTATCACCTTGTAATGGGCTCTGCCCATTATTCGCTGTAATGTAGCCCTATGGCATCTAAGCCAATCAGGACTCGCCATATGGCC
>JAULBU010090665.1:0-27350 GCA_032358235.1 Odonthalia washingtoniensis
ATGTACATGTACATATACTATGCTAGTAGAACGTGAAAAAATGGATGTACATTAATATACGCATATGAGGATATAGGGATGTATGTATATATACATATATACATATTTTTACATATGTAGATACAAACATACATATTTATGTACAGACATGATGTATATACATACATTTATATATATATATATATATATATATACGGTGGATACACGTATACATTTAATGGTATATATAACTTTCTTATTAAACATGGAGCTATATAATACAAGTATATATACGTAAAATAAATATACCTACCATTTCTATATATAGTTGAATGCAATGAAGTAGTTACATACACTGTATATAAGTTTGTACATACTAGGCATAACAATATTTTCTAAGCAACATATTACTATTATGTTGTTTAGAAACTATTGATATACATACGAAAAGATGAATTAAATGAACAATACGATGAGAAATAAAAATTTACAGAATATCGAAATTTCATCTGGAATTGATCAAAATGCAAAAAAAATCACTATTTAATTTTTGGCAAAAAATGAAAAACATTATAAAATTTAATTTAGGCTTCTTTTCAATTCTAGATGGAATTTATGTATACACTAAAATCGATTTATTTCAAATAGTGTGACATGCCTGAAAGTGTGACATTCCTGCCAGTTACACGTTCAGGGATTTCATACCATTTCAGTTCCATTACGTATCATCGCACGAGAACAGTGCATAAATTTTCAATTTATCAATCATAGTTAATGCTAAATTCATATAATTATCACAATTATCACGTATTAAAAAGTGGTCTCGTGATTCAAATTATCAAGTTCCACTACTATTGATTACGTCATACAGATCTGATTCTCCTATACTTTAAAAATCACGTTCTGTATCAACTTTCACCTTCCTCACACTTCGATTCAATATCAGAACATCAGTCGCCCATCTTAAACAACAAGTCAAAAGCATCAACATTCCAACTATTATTAACTCTCAATTCTTATCATGGATTCGTCATCAACCGAGATGTCGTTGAGGGACAGCAAAATGTTCCACAAGCCTGTTTTTGGGGGTAACATTAACAAGGTAGCTGAAGACCGTAATCGGCTTGACGAATGTTGTGTAAACCTGTATCACTCACAGAACGAAACACAAATTGGAACCGCGGTACTTTCTGGAGAAGATGAATCGTTACGTAGTTATCTCCATGGTCATGATCTCATTAATGGGCACTGGAAAGACTTAGTGGTTGTTCGTAATATATTCTTGACTCAGACAATACCAGAAGAAAACAACTAAAGACAGGAACTAAGCTTATGAATAAAGGTATAACTCAACAAAACCAGAAGAGATACTACGGATTACATTAGGAGACCTCAAGTTTGTAAGCTTCTATCCTTCGAATAGTCTTGCAATGGTAAACGATGATGAACAGCCGTTGTCAACAACATCCATATCAACATTCTCCAAAACTCCAAGCCAGAATGGTTCATATTCCACTAAAAGTACTGATAGGCGCTCTATTTGGAACAATGCGACACTTTGTAACGATCAAACAACCGAACCATCACTACTTTGAAATTATGACAAAAGTGATACACGGAAGAAGGTAAGTGCAAATAAGTTCAGCCTCACTAACTACACATATCAGGAGAGTTTTATGAACATCAACCAAATTATCAATGTTCAAAACCCTCTCCGTAATATTGACGAGTCACGCAAGGCTGTGTTGATGGAAGAGCTTGAAAGAAATGGTTTTCATTACGTCTATAGCATGTTTAGTGTGACCGGTCCTTCCGATACTGATCCGGTCAAATTTTTCCTAGAAATTTGTAATGTTGACAGTATAAGTGATTATATTTGTTAAAGGCGACCAGAAATGTCCTAATCGTCGATGGACGTCATCGGCTAGCCTGTATCACGGAACAGACGATGAAGGTGGACGATTCCAAATTATTATAGACTCAGCAACAACTTTTAATGCTGTTAATCAACTGTTCAGGAGATGACAAGAACCATCTGTCTTCCCTGGAAATTATTAGTTTAAGTCGTTTCAGTAATATCTCAAGTAAAAAGAACAGAAGATAGGTCTCCTTCTTCTCAGGCCTTATTATCAGTGTAATAAAGTGTGGTGAAACATTGGAAGACTATTACAGTGTCGGTTATCTAGAAGCCCGGAA
Organism: Odonthalia washingtoniensis; assembly: GCA_032358235.1. Taxonomy (NCBI): domain Eukaryota; phylum Rhodophyta; class Florideophyceae; order Ceramiales; family Rhodomelaceae; genus Odonthalia; species Odonthalia washingtoniensis. Next base: position 2,176 of record JAULBU010090665.1, read on the forward strand.
TATATAAACATTGACGAGAATATATTTATATTGAACTTTCTAGATGGGACTAAAATCAATACTGTCTTTATTTATGCGCGTCTTAGGAAACTGTTTTATAAACACCTTCTCTTTTTAAATTTGTGGAAGTAATGATGAAATAGTTTTGTACCACAGACCTATGCATCAGTGATGTTGGCAATGGTCTCGACTGAGGTAAACTTTTCTGACTCTTCTCTTTCCAAAGCGACGGTGGGAGGTGTATTGTTGATGTTAAGGGATCTTTGGGAGCGGTACGAGAATAAAAACACAGAGAAATGGAATGCAGGGATATTTCATAACAGAGCAATGCTATTCATCGAGATGCTGCACAAGTAAGAGCAGTCAATCAAGAATGGATGTGAAAATAAAAGAGAAAACATCTCTTTTGTCTTCGATGGACTATTGGGTGTGGAAATTAGCAACATTCAAAGAAAAGGATTGTCAGTTCTCCGATATTTCTTCAATGGAGTGAAAAGTTTCAAATTTGAAGAAGGCCAAAGTCCCACACACATCCCCATATTCATGACTCCAATGGAAGCGAAGGTAGAACGGCTAAGAAAAATGGTTTGGATGCACTTTTATTGAAATGAAGCGCTTGCTAGAAATTATAAAAGTACCATACGTAAAAAGGCCGAGAAACCTCAGACGCAGACCACTTCGTTACCGAGAACAAGACTTGCTGCAAGAGAAGTTCAAAGGGGTCAACCTAAAATTGAATAAATGGACAGTGATGAGGAACAATTGACAAGAAGCCAGAAATATAGGAAGGGGAGTCTTACAAAACAGAAGTTAAGAAAGGTGAGACATGAAAAGGAGCCCGAAACGGTTTCTACAGTCTATAAAAAGCACAGCAACATTGCAAAAGATGATAAGTATTCTTTCGAAGACGACCATATCAATTCTAATGATGCTTCACCAACTATCACCTCTCGGGTATGAGAAAGAAATGGAATTGTGGAGAAAAGGTCACAGCTGACGATCATAGAAGATCAACGTCTTCATATAAGGCGAGAACCTGCACCCCGTGATGATAAAGCGGAAAGAATGTATTTAAAAATGCGGTCTGCTGCTTATGGAAATGGTATTGCAGTGAACGAGTATGATTCTACACTATTCAAGAAATCAATTTCTATTCCTGGTAGCCATCGTGCAGAACTCTACCTGAACATGGAAAATATGATGTTCATCCGACAAATGGTATGGTTATAAAGCAAACTAATCGAGGTAATGGATATTGGTTTCACATGTGATGATAATTTGGAAAATAATTGGAATTATGCTCTCAAGCTTATAGATTGGGGCCAGCATCTTCTTACTGAAATTAGAAGAGTATGAAAGTGATGAAGAAAGTATATTACATTCTCGAAGACATGGTGGATAACTGAAGGAATGTTTTGGCAAGGGTTATGAGTAGTATGAATATAACGTTTGATTACCCACAACAACTTTTAAAAGACCTCTAAAGTGGTGTGTATGAAATATTTAATGATGGGGAATATAATAAAAATGAGGAGAAAAAACATTTTGGACCGCAATCTTGAACAAAGGGGAATTTTAATTAGATGGGGAAGATCGAAACAATGGTTGAGCTCTCTATTCTTCCACAAGGATGTTATTGAAGAATCGTTTTGAAACATCAGAATGACCGCTATTGATTATCAATAGAAGAGCTGCACTGGATGTTTGTCTAGCTTGGATTGCTACTATTTTGTAAGTGTACAAAAAAAGAAAGTGATCGTTCTCATTCTCCAAAAGTGGCAGGGGGTTCATTCTCACTGGAGAAAACTGTCCTGACCAAGCTGGTCATAACGAATTTTCTGTCCGAGTTCAAGGTGTCCCTAGTTATTTCTTTCTGATTGAAACTACTCAACAAGAAACATCTCTTTGGAAAATTACAAATTTCGATCTATAAGTTCAGTATGAACAGAAATGAAGGAAGATAATACCATCTGAATTGGTCTTAAACGAAACAACTATCTCTCCATACTCCATTTTCGTGGGACATGGGTACTTTAAACATGCAGGCGTTGGATGGATTGGAATTCATGCACTTTGGTACCATATGTACTTGATTCCAGATGACATTCGGATGAGGGATTCTGTGTATTATGCTTATAATGGAAGTTGCAAGAAAGATGGAGAAGAGCTACCTTCAAAAAGCATCTCTTGAAACAACTATCAGGCCAGTGAGAATTGTGATTCAGATGATGTATATTCCAGTAGTGACAGCGTGATAATCATAGCAGTAGGAGGATCTGACTATGTTTTTTCTAACCGAATGTAATTCCTCGGGATTATTTTGCTGTGCTCTATCTTTCTATATTAAGTTCATTGCGACCGTTATGTTTTGTTTTCCAATTTTGTTGAGGTTTTTCCAAATAAAAGGATTTTATCTCTGTTAATAAAATGGTAAATGAAATTTGTGAAGTAGTTTGTTCAGCTATCAATTCATAGATATATATATATATATATTTATCTTTGGAAGATGGCATATACTGGTACTGTATAGGCGTGTGTTTCACTATAAATTTATATATACCTTTAAATGTATCCATGTATACTACATATACACATATATACATATATGATACACATGATGTATATTAGTTTATTCATATATTCATATCTTGAAGATAATAATAGCCTTGTAATATTTTCAAATTATGAATATATGTCCGAGACATTCTGATGTTTTCCATATAACATATGTATGCTTAATATATATAGCAACATGTATATATACATGTATACATGTATGCATATATACATTTATAAATATATACATATATACATATATACATATATACATATATACATATATACATATATACATATATACATATATACATATATACATATATACATATATACATACATTTATATACATACATTTGTTTACCGTCGTCTGTATGTATATCTGAATATGTACGTGTTGGAATAGTGTGAAATTGGTGAAGGTAGAACGGAACTAAATCAATTTCACTGTAGTCAAAAATTCCATGTGAAATTAAAATAAAGACCAAAAATTCAACTTATAATTTTTGGCAAAAAAAGGCAAGAAAAATTTTTGGAATTTTAATAAATTTTAATCATTTTATGGAATTTTCGAAAACAGGGAGCAAAATGGAGGGAAAACTGTTATATCCGTACGTTTACGATTTGAGAACCAGAAATGGTGACAAAACTATCAAATTTAAATTGAAATATTAACACGGTATTGATACTAAGCATAAACAGTTCCAATTATTCAAAAATTTACGATAGTACTAGTAATAGTATCACAATTTCTTTTCGAAGCAAGTTATCAATACCTTACTACCAAAAAGTATATTCAAAGCAACTAAGTCAATATCAATGACAAAATATACCAACTATGCGAAACCTCTGCCAGTGAAATAGCCTGGGTTGATAAGAAGCAGCAGAGATGGAAGCGGGGGAGGCAAAACATGGGCCCGATCCAGCCAGTAAACAAGAACTGATGAGTAATCTATTATCGGTAGCACGTGTAGCACGATAGAAAGGTTTCGCACGAATGGAGCATATCAGAAGAAGAGGAAGTGGTGGTGCTACACATGGTTCTGTCCAAAAAAGGTCACAGGGAACAACAACGCTGTTGCTACTATCTCTTTACGATCCAAATCCTCCAATAGTGAGTGACGATGTCACCAATGATTAATTCGATTCAGAAATTGTTTCAACTCACCTATCCAACTGTTCTTCGCAAACTCAACCACTTAATAGTCAATATCTGTTAGAAATATATACAGTAGATCTACGTCTTACCACACTATTAACCAAACTGTGGTCCACATTATACTGACCATTACCGTACCTATAATGTTTCAGCCGCAATACTGTATACGATCACTCTCATCATTTTTGCTGTACAAAGATTACACATAGTAATATCCAAAACACTAGTGGAAGTCTCAAAACCTAAGATTAAGCTAGAACAAATTACAAAAAGATCAACCGTCTGGGATTTGTGCTTGACATTCTTCTCCTTATAAGAATTCCATTCACATATTTCCTTTCACTTCTTTCTCTTTTCTTCACTTTCCATACTACTTGTAATAAAACATAGTATTGTAGTTACAGACAGAGTGCAGTCCTTCTCGACACCTAAGTCTTGCTCTTCATTCCGTGAGCACCTGCCATTGATCTCGTTCTCCTAGCTAACGTCTCACTTTGCTCTCACACTCCTCCTCCTTGCCCACTTTCCACCTTTTATCTAACCCTAGCCTTACTCGCTAGGGTTATGTCATCGCTACTGTCGCTACCACTCACACTGTTTCCTCACTATTCTTCAAGCCAGCGTCGCTGTCAATGTCAACCGTATCAAACGTTCCACTCCCCATTTTACGACGGTCAAGATCCTCATCTGGCACTACCACACTATCTGACACATACAAGAGACAATCAAAGTATTTTACGATCCTCACCTGATACGACCAGACTTTCTGAAACAAACAAGGTATACCAACACTAATCAACTGATCCTTGTCTGAATACACACCGATTCAACCACGTGTGGCTTGTGGCTAATACAGGGCGCTCATTGTACATCTCCTTAGTCTCCGCCGGCTATTGTGTCGGGTACAGTTCAACAATATCATCCTACATAATCGAACTGAAAGAGCATGAATCGTCCATGACTGACGATCAATCTAAACTTGTATATTTTGACAATGTCGCCAATTTTTGCACGATACAATCGCACGACAACACATTTATGCCTACGTTGTGCGTGGACTCAGGAGCAGCAAGAAGAGTGATGGCAATGTCTTCACTCCAACATACGAACAATCCTTTTGAAATAACATTCCCTCTTCTCACCAGATTCAACTACTCATCTCAGTTTAGAGACAAAGTATATAACTCATTTGGAACTGTTCCGTTCATATTGTAAACTCCAGCACAGATTAGAGGCATCTCCATCGACCTGGATGTAGTTGACGTGATCTTCGGGCCACTAATAGGCCTAAATGTATTGAATAGTAATGCACTTATGATAGACAATGTAAATAATGAATTGGAACATCGACAACAACTCACGCATGATGGAAAAATATATCACATAAAAGAATGGTTTTTACCACTCTATTGAAGCGCATCTCCACTCCTTCACAACCTGGTGCACCAAATAGGTGCATTTCAAACTAACGTATCTTATGGAGAACTTCAGCGCTTACATCTCCAGGTTATAACCCTTCACAATCTATACTCTTCAACTTATTACGATGCACAAATCCAACTCAAGCAGATCCCGACACCCATAAAATTCTCAATTATATCTCTTTGCGTTGTGATCCATATCAAAGGATCACTTTTGCTCCACTGAGTTTCAGAGTCTCATTTGGCTCTGACTCGCTAGATTCAATGAAAGAATATATAAGGATGTCTTCTACCTTTTCTTCAAGAGAAGAAAATATACAATCCTCGATACTATCGATGAGAGAACTAATTTCAACTTAGCAACAAGACTTGAGAACATTAAAACCACAACTATATGGAGCAGTTTGATCAAAATTTGGACCTCTATCTACACCGGCCTTCCCAACAAAATAATCGCAGATCCAGGATGCAACTTCGACGACTCATTTATCAGACTGGTGGCCCTCGACGGAATTGTGGTGGAGAAATGTGGCATTGAGGCAGACAACCGCCTTTCAATATTCGAACAATACCAAGCTCAAAATTGCACCACCGTTCTCAAATTGATGTTACTTCGTCTAAAACCAGAATTTTAATTCGTCCTGGCACTTGCAGTAAACTAATTTTATGTTCCATCCGGTCCCAATAGGCTTTTGCGTTCCACCATACTATTTGGTGAGTTAGAAAGGCTACAAAAGCACGAGGATTACTCACGAAGACCAACAATTGATGAAGGAAGCTAAATTTCTCTACATGCACGCAACGAAATACGCCTTCAACTCCATTCGGTGAGGGTCAAACAGACATTAACGCACATTGTGCCCTCCGCGACGGATATGGTTTACAACCCAGGATACAGAGTCCTCGATTGGCTTGTGAAAGGACATACCTCTAAAATCAGTGAATACCTAAGATCGTTTCAACTCGCATCACTCAACCGTTCAACAAAGACTGTCAAAATATACGATCAACCTAATCATAAGAACCGGCTGTTTAACATTGCTGAACTTAAACGTTATCTATCCCCGGTACCAATATAAACCTCTTTCTTTTCAAGATATCAGAAATACCTCCTTAACTTCACCTCCTATGATGATGCACATGATATATTCATGACCAAAATTATACCGCTGAAGACGACAGAAGGCAAATACCGGAAATACTTCAAACGCATAAGGACGAACTGCAAAATCTATTCGCCGAGGTACCTTGAAAGTAGTACTCAAAAGGGAAGTACTTCTTAATTCGAACATACTACCAGGACACTTCGTCCTGGCCTTGAAATCGACGATAAGGGGTACATCGGTAAACAAGGAAAGTTTTATGATAGGTGGACACCGATATTACTTAAAAACCTTCATTTTCCACTATTCACAAACTTTACAGCCTCAAACCATTTGATTTATATTAGCGCTTGCAATAATATTTGGATTCAACATATGGAACTCTGATGTAACACAAGCATATAGCCAATCAGTCGCTTGGTAAAGTCCTCTTTTTTACGTCAACCGTCTCCGACTTAGAACTTGATCAACACGAATGCATTAAAATTCTACAACGCTTGTACGGTATATCAGAGTATGGTGACCTCTGGTACCAAACTCTTCAAAAACACGACAAGGATGACCTGGAAATGAAGCAACAGAAATCAGGCTCCATCTTCCAATATATACTAAGAGACAAGATTTTAAGTGGCATGTCGGGTACTTCTGTCTAAGATCTATTATGCCCCAGTGAATTTACTTTTCAGATTCTTTCTGCACAAACAGAAAAACGGTTTGATATGAAACTCTCATCTTCAACACCATACGCCTTTTCAGGTTTCCGCATCAAATGGAACGGAGATACAACATTAATTTAATCCTTACGACAGTACGTAAAAAAACTCGAACCATTAGACAGCAGAGAACCCTTCAGAAATTTACGTTCCATGAGGATGAAACGAGCCTGGCTCTTCCATACGAGGCCGAACTGAAATTCATAATCCCCACGCTTAGAACAAATCACGGAATTAATTTACTCTAATTCTCCTTCTACATTCGTCACCCTCCTCAGTAAAGCACCTAGATATGTCATCAGACACGACTTCAGCATTAACTTTCCACAACACGACAAAAATCACCAGAAATCAGTAAATATTCCGATGCAGCCATCTAGAACAAGCTCTACTATCATTACAAATAGACTATATCATCTTCCTTCAAGACGCTTCGAATAAAGTGGTACCAAAAATATTCATGTCATATAAAGCTAAAGTTCTTTGACGCTCGGCAATGGCAGCTGAGGTTATTGCATTTATAGATATGTTGATTCCGCCTTCAAGCTTCTATCAGAACTATCTACACTCCTTGACCACTTTGTACGACTGGAAATATTCACCAAAAGCAATAATTTATTCGATATCATAAGAAAAGGCTCCCATATCACCGAAATGAGGCTCATGCTTAATGTGGTGGCCACAAGACAAAGCTTTATACTTGGTTGAAGATCAAACATCTGACTAGTTTGATGGGTGGATAACATCTCTTATGGAATTGCAAATACAATGGTACAAGCAGCTTTCGGTGACATTTTCATTTCTGGTATACACAGTCCCTATCCTGTACAATGGAGCATTCTTCACGAATCTGACACCATATATTGAATTTTTAGCCTTCCTCTTCCTCGTTATGATTAAATTCTACACTTTATCTCCTTCTGGCATTTCTTCTTCACGTTTAATTCTACATTTTCTCTCCTCCTAGCATTTATTCTTTACGTTTAATTCTACACTTCCTCTTTTGGAAGCAGTTCTTATTTATATTTGACTCAGATTATAGAAGGTCTTAAAATGTTCCTCACCTTCTAATATTCATATCATACGCTTACTTCGTAATTCGCACCATCTGATATTCATTACATCAGTTTACATTTCGAAACCACCCTTCCTTTTATTATTTCAACGTATAATTTCCTTCTCCCATACTTCCCTAGCTTACATCTCACACACCGTGGTATACTACTAGGCTAGAACAACCATTATTTCCTTTATCACACCACACAAAGAAAACATTTACATTCAAGGCGATGAAACGCACGAAAATGGGGACTGTTGGAACTGGATCCAGTATATCAGCCTGAACCATACTAATTACATTATTGCAACGGACTAAACGACATGCCTAATCGTTAATGTGGCGGCGACTACATTATCCACTATCACTTATCCCACCTTCCGTAAGTACGTCATCTTTACTTACACGGAAACCTTCAGACGCTCGTATTCAGGCGGTCAATCAAAGAAAATGGTGGACACTTCATATTCTCCGTACCTCTATCTACTGTCTCTAAGTTTCTTGCGTGACCATCCTCTTCTGTATAAGAACGTCATTCTCCACTTTCTTCTTTTTCACCTTTTTCCCCTCTTTCCTAAATTCTATTTTTAATAATTAAACCTCCTTTTCTAATTGTTACCCACATAAGGTGTTGTCACCTCAGTCTTAACGTCAACCAATCTGTATTTTTACTGAATCGAAGTCTTTCCATCTCTTCGCACAAAAAACCCACCTCCCTAACTAAATCGGTAGTTGGCCCTACGTCATCATTGACTTCATTCATTTACCCTCGTTCTACTCGTCATCGTACATATATATCGGCTACGTCGTTACTCGCATACTATACACTGAAGTACTGTAGTATTGATAAAACCATCCTGGATACCACATCACAATAGTACAGATATTCCACATCACATTACTACACTATACTCTACATTACACCATTATTTCACACTCCATTACACGTTTCATAACACCCGTTATCACCTTCGCCCATACTTAGCTGTATTATATTCCCCAAACTTTGATTGCCACCGTTTATAATTACAGCAGTCTCGTAGCTCACCCGTGTTCCTGGACAATTGGAACGTTTTTCGAAGACGTAATGGCTTCCATGGATTTATCGTTATTCCGGGACTGGATAGGTAGTTGTTCATACCTGTCTTGATTACCTTCGAGATTTCCAAGTGAAGGTTATCTAATGGTTCATATTTTTATGAGATAAAACTCCAGGGCGAAGCAGTCGTGGGTAAAAATAGATGATACCTTCTCCCTTAGTTTCTCCCCTGACGCCATTGATATATCATGAAGCTATTCTTCAGTCTACTGCAGAATGTCGTTTGGTCATCTCTATAGTCTGAGGAGAATGTTAATTATGTACGAGAGACACATATTTCTTTCTAGCTACCAGCATCGATTCTATTGTTCTAGGTGGACAGAACTGTAACTTTTTCTTATCAGCTGTTGAAGCCATACAAAGAACACAATGTTTTGTTGGAGTTAAATTGTGTCGAACAGGAGATATATCTTTGGCTTTAAATATATAGAATGGATAGGAGTAGATTCCCGGGAATAGGTACCATCGAAATATTTTCCTGTATATTACTAGAAATCCGGCATTTGATTTGTCTAACTAAAGTTGTAGGGCCATGATCATGGCTTGATTAAATGAGGTTTTTTTACCGCGACCGCTTGAAGAAGATTTTAAAGAGATGTAGTCTGTAATCTACATTGGACCATACATTTATTTACAGTCCATCCGGAAGTCTTCGTTGTATTTTTAATCCATTTTCTGAAACCCAACGGGGAGTAAATCAAACAATGTATGGCCATGATCAATAAGATACCGACGAGATTTATCTGAAAAATTAAGTAACGTGACGTGTATTGGATATACGACAAGTGCTTCTTCTCAATTTTGGAGCAGTTTCGTCTATATATATCCGTATGAAACCTAAAAAATATGTTGCATCCTTGGTTTACCCTGTTATATTGTCGTTCCATGCAAGGGTTATGTCACTAGATCCGCATATACCTTCGCTCACTCTGTTATACATAGAACTTGTGTCGTTTTTGTCTCCGTTTGGTGCAAAATTATGTCGCTGATAGCTAGTAATGGGCTGAAGGTTACATCATGGTCTGAAGCTAATCTAATTTTATTGCGTATTACATCAACAATGATATTTACATAAATGTAAGACGGTTCTATTTCCGAATTGGCTGCACTTGTAATTTCCACTTTGGTGAATCCATCGCCTTTTAAATGCGTGCCGATATCATTTTTGCACACTTCTCGACACAGCTTTAGTGTAGACAGTTTGCCGCAGAACTATTTCATGTTAAATCTATAATTGCAAAGCAAAAGAAAAACATGGCCCCGTCCTTCACATCAATAATATATATGAATGAAAGAAAGTTCTCAGACATATCAGTTAAATCATCTTGATATTGTTGTTGATCAGGGCCAATTTGGCTCTTCTATGTGGACCCATCTTCTTGAATTGAATCCGCAAATTTTTAGACAATATTCATCACACATAAGGCATCTAAACTGTCCGGTATATTGGGCACGGATGTACCTCCAACATGACTTATTGATATATCTATAGGTCTGCGATTAAAATTGTCCCTTGTATAAAAATGTTTTCCTCTGCGTTTTGTTTGGTCACGTGTCCCGTATTACATACAAGATCTTTTATGTATTTTCATATTAATCTTGGTTATATTTCGTACAACTTTGGTTTGTACATGGAAACGTTGGCATTTTTACTAAGTAATGAGACTTTCAAGTCCTAATATATATATATATATACTACCTAGTTATACGTTGTGCACATATTTCATATTGACTATGTCTTCTTTTTTCATAAATGCCTACATCTCCCAGGTAACACTGTAAGCCCGATTTTGATATGAACATGAAGTTATGTTATAAAAATATATATGTACAAAGGCAATACGTTCAAACGTGGTGTATGTTCTAACATCATACCCTACTGGAAACTAAATTTTGGATACGAGCAATGCAACTGGTCCATGATTATTCAATTTGAAATGTGAAATAGTCGCTTTTTATTTTTTATGTATCATAATTATATTGACGTATTCAATAAATTTATTATTTCATATTTCTAACCATGTTTACTTTTTTACTTTTCTTCTTTTCTTCCTTTCCGGCATTTCCACACCGAGGTGGCCATGAACAGACAGATACATGCATTCTCTTTCCGCAGTTTGTTCTGTTTTCGGATTGGTTTGTTATTGTCGTAAATATTTCAAATTTACCGCTTCCATTTTCAAAATACCCTTTTGCGGTATTAATTTCGTGATTCTATGTATTTATATACAATTGATGATAAATGTGTCTTTTATTACAGTTTTTGCATTTCATTTTTTTTCCAGTTTGTTTCATATCTTATTTTTGTTCACCCTCTACTTTTTCCATTATCCAGATTACCTTAATAAAAAATGACCTATATAACATGCATATTACATAGTATATATAACATCGATCATTTATTTTCTATTCTTTCAACTTTTTAAGCTCCTTCCGGCATTGCTCGAACACCCTTTTCAGTCTTTTGCCTCATACACTCTTAATGATCTTCATTATTATGATTTTTTGTATTTATGTTGTTATAATGGAAGGTATTATTCATTCTACCCATTCTACCGATCTTTCATTTTCAAATTGTTTACTTTTTTCAAGCTCCCTGATCTTGTGATGAAAAAATCTTTCCCTTCTTTTTCTTCTAGGCTCTTTTCGCTCTTTCCGCTCTTTTTTATTCTTCTTTCTTTTCTTTTCTAACTCTTCAGCTTCCCGATCCCTCCTTTCAATTTCCCGTTGTCTGTCAATGTATCTTATTCTGAATAATTCTGTCTGCATCCTTTCCGCTTCACTCATTGAATTATGGTAATAGTTGGAAGATGTGCCGGGTTCCTCCCCAGAATATTTCGGTGGTGGTTCTCGTATGTTGCTTGTATCACCATTTCCCTTACCATGAATATGCTTGAGGTGTCTTTTTAGAGCCCGTGTATCACTACAGCCGTAATGACAATATCTGCACGTATGTTCAGGCCCGTAACATAATTTACAGTCGTTTAAAATTCCAGAATACATTAATAATACGATTCGTGTTTGAGGATTTAAATATTTAGCAGATTGTTTCGGAGTATTTTTTGTATATTTTAATTTTTTAATTATTTGATTCTGGAGTATTTTCGAGGTTCATGACCGATGAACCATTCAATATAAATAACACATTAAAATATCCGGAACATCGGGAAAATGATAGGTGATGGTTTTTGCGAAAGTAAGAAAGTAATAATTCTCGTAGTTTCCTTGATATATTCTACGTCAAACTGCTTTTCCAGATTTATGTACACCCCATGTACTTAAACTCAAAAATAAAATATTTCTTTTGATAAAAGGCATTTAAAAAGACTTTTATCCACCAACGAAAGAAATTGGAAACCATTTTGCTATGCCATTCATACGAAACGTTTCATGATACCTTGAAAACTCTAACTTCCATCAGTGACGCACCTCTTCCAACAAATTATATTTTATTTCAAGATGGTTTCAATGTTGAACACTTAACTGTCCCTTTACCAAAATTGTTTCCATTTCTTATTGAATATGTGATAAATATTTTCTTATATTGGCATATCTGAAGGTATATACAGTAGTGGAAGTGACAGCACATTTTAATTACAAGCAGGCAAGGGTTTGGGACGGCGTAGAGAGGTTATTAAGCGATAGATTTGTTCGAGCTCAACATATTTGTAGAAAAAGCTTTAATTAGTGTTGATCAGTTCAGAACGTTTTGAATTGAAATGAAAGGTACAGTCATTGGCGACATAAATGTACATAAATAGTTATTTGTTATTTTACGATTTTTATTTGCATGTCCTTTCTTTCTGCAGAAATTCAGAAATGTTATAAATCATTTTAGGAAAGATTGATTCGGATATACAGCTCTTTTTTAGTTCTCGAAATCAACATTCTTTCAAAAAACAAAATTAGAAATGTGAAAGAAGGGCCCTCAGTCCGCTGTCTACGTTGGATTTTCAAAACGTAGAATAATAGTCCATTCATGTGTGCCACATTCGCATCGACGATGATTTTCATTAGAAGCAGTGTTTTCGGAACTGAATGCCGACTTCCATGAGAAGAAAGGGAGTGCATGTTCCCCTGACCCATTCATATAATTTGGCCATATGAACGTCTGCATTGATCCAATCACAGACCGGGAATTCAAAGACAGTAGTATTTTCCTGTTACAGTCTTGTGCCCCGAAACAGGGAAAAGTATGAAATGCCGGGCATTCGAATTTTCTACTTTTGTAAAGTTTCGGAAATTAACAGAAAAAAATTACAAAATTTACCATTTTGTGCATTGCTGTTTTCATTGAATCAAAGATAATGAACAGAGTGGTAACAGCAGTGCGTGTAGTAAAAAAAGCGAAATAAAACATCATACAGCAAGGCAGAAAAAAAAAGAATAATGCAATTTTGTCTGTGTTTCTGGAACGGAATGCCTACATTCATGGGGTTGAATTGTTCGGATATATACTGTGTACTTCCATTTTCTTTGCCAATATGAACCCCCACATTAAATGTGCTTGAGGCCAAATAAAGTGGGCCATTAAAACATCGTAGATAATACCCACTACTTTCCTATTGCTCATAAATTGATAATTTCTTGAAGGTCGGACATTTATTGAGTATACTACGTACATTGCGGAAAAATATCGTCATAAAATCAGAGTGGCCCCTATTTTGTACACTCTTTGCTCATTTTTATTCCATTTTTAGAAAAGGATGATGGCATTGCCCTTATGGGCATCTACTACCGGTACATCGTGGGTAATGTCTGACAATATGGTAGTAAAGCATCCAGAAATGAAATTGGAGCGAGTAGTGAATTCTGTCATACAACGGTTGAAAGTTTTCTATCCACACTAACTGGCAAGGAAAAATCTCATGTTTCTATTACCGTAACGTGTGACAGGAATGTTTGAAAAATAGAAATGAGATAAAGAAAATGAAATGGAACAAATTAAGTTGTTTTCTTATACCGTAACCGAAGCAGTCGAAATATCAAATATTAGGTTAATTTCTGGAAATGTGCTTATATATAAGAGTTTACATACCAAGTTACTAGTGGTGACAAACATAACATATATGGAATTCAATTTTTTATGGATCATTTATAAAATAGCTGACTAAAACGTTATAGTAAACATATTAAAAGAAAAACGTACTAATCTCCTTCAATGTGATGTGTATGGCCCGTTCCGTAATCAAGGAAAGTTTCTTCGCCTCTTGCAATAGGATACAAAGATTAAATCTTCAACCGATGGTACGAAGAAGCTGATGCACCTTATATTCACTTCGGATTCCTATTAAATGCACAATTTTCCCTCCTTGAACTAAGTGATCATTTGATCAAGGTGTTTCGTCCCCTTCCAGAAATTGAAAATCATTTATGTATCTTGTGATGCAGCATGAAGCAACGGATTCAAGTGTTAAACCCAAAGCCCGGGCCTTCATTTCTAGTAAAACGTCTATTGGAATTCCGTCAAGTGCTTCCTTCCATGATAAGTTCTACCTACTACATTACATTGCATCACCGTTATTGAACAACTCTACTTTTCCCATAAATTGGAAAATGAAGGGGTAGATAGGTCTTGGAAAAGTTTGAGGAGTAGGGAAACCTGGTGGAACTTCCCATATACATTTTCTTTTTTAACTTCAATTGCCTCCAACTCTCTAATAATAAGCCAGGCTTCTTGAAAAACATCATCTCGTTCTTTAATATTCGAATACTTGTTTAGTGACTGACGAAAAAAACAGCAACCAGTTGAATCGAAGGGTTTCCCAAACATGAAACATCCTTAAATAAATAAACAAACTTCCTATGATTTCGAAGAAACATAGGAGCCATTGTCACTGAAAATGTACCCGCACACGAATCCACAACGAACTCACTAGGGCGTGTAAATTTCTCGAAGATATCCTATATCCATTGCACAATTTTCTGATCTGGTCGCAGTATTGCTCTCGCACCAGGCTCATTCTGTTAAAATTCCTTGAAAATCTTTCCATTATTGCCCCCTCGTAATCTTGTTGATCTCATTGCATGTTTCTGGATGAATTGTGTGAATGGAACCTGTTTGATTGTAATTAAATCGTCTTAACGATTCGTGCAAGTCATACTAGCCTTCCATAAATAAATTACTTGTTCAACCACAGATAAATTATCAACAAGGTGCTGTATCGGATCCCTATTGTAGGAACCCCTTTTGTTGTTGTAAAATAGGGGATTTTCCTCGACACGGAATATACTTTTTCCTCTTTCATACCTTATTCTATTTCACCATATTGGCGGTTTTCCAACAAAACCAATTTTTTCTCCGACTTAAAATGTCGAACCCATAATGGAAACTTCAGAACAGGGAAAAATATATGTGCATTACTTCAATACATCAAAAATGTTTCAAAAACTTCCATGAACAGTTTCATGAATTCTTCATCGAATCTATCGTGCTCCGAGTTTTCGAATTGTTCACCAAACCCGTTTTTGTATAGAGGCTCTATCAGTATTAAATAGGCTCTCTCTTGTAAAGATTCACCAATTTTGTTAATGTACATGAACTAGAGCTTCAATTCCACATCGTAACAACAGCAATATTTCTGAATTGCAACCTTCAAAATTTCCATATCTTTATGAGCAACTGGCCACACTTCCAACTAAGCTGCAGGTTGTATCTCATCTTCTTCCTTTGTCTTGATTGCATCATTACCGTCGTCCAAACTTTGTGTGGAAAAAATCAAGTAATCCATATCTATGTCATATGTACCATCAGTACTTTGATTATGTATACAGATGTTATGTGCGCTACTCATATTTCCTATACTTGTTGAACTTTTTCGCTTGCAATCTTTACCAATTCCTTGATTAATGTTATTAGTCTATCGCGAAGTGATGTCACAGGAACATCCTCATCCGCAACGTCAATCTCGAGAGGATCTGTAACATGTTTCGACAAATTTAAAAATCATTACGGCAATTACGAGGTGTCCTTGTTGACAAAAAAGGGTAGCAAAGAAGCAGGAGTTGTCTTCTCTTTCAAATCAGCATCAGAAACTTTATATGTTTGTCAACAATTCATAAATGGTGCCGAAGAAGTAATTGGTTATGTCACTAAATGCGGTTTTCTCTTGTTTCATACGTCTCTAAGCTTCCGGAGATACCACATATTGTGTAGTGACTGGAACACTATCATCTGCGAATGTTTGTCCTTGATTGATGGAACCGAAAACTTCCAGTATTTATTCAATTAAAACAGCTGTTGAACTGTTCTAGCTCTCATAAGTATAATTTTGAAACAGTATGCCTGGTAGTTTAATTTTGATGACTCATTCCAGTTGAGAACATGTCTTTATCAATGTCTGAACGAAGGAATGAATGTTCGTACCGTATCATGATTCAGACTTACGAGACGTTTCTAATTTGTTTTCTTCTTGAATGGATCACTGATAGGAACGCTGTGAAAGTAAAGCATGCATTCGAAAGTTGTTTGGCATGACATACAATACAAATTAGATTTTGGCCTCTCCGAAGTTGATTGAACAACTAGATGTAATAACATTAGACGGACCAAGAATCCAGTTGATGTATCCTTCGTCTTGAAAAAGTTGTAGGAAATTTCTGTTATGCATCCATGTCTTTGTGCATACGTATATATTATGAGAGAGGCACGGGATATGTTTTGAACTCATTTCATACCAAATTCAACTGAAATCTTGTCAAGATTAAGTCCAGAAACGGAGAAAAGTGCATATTTCAACGATTCCTCTCGTTTGTTAGCTTTTTTCCAATCTTTTCGTTGCTTGAATAAAAATTCTTTCGGTATCTGACTGGACTCATTTCAAGTATGATTTGAAAGAGCGGTTTATATAGTTGAATTGTGCTTCTTGAAACAACTAAAATCCGAAGCTATGCAGAAAAGAAAATATGAGAAATCGTGTCAAGTTACGTTCGCCTTCTCATGGAGCTTCCGTATTACTTGTTCCAATACTACGTACAGAAGACGAAGAAGAAGCCAATATTTTAATAACTGAGTTGTATGATTCAAAATCTTTTGTGTGTTTTGAAGATTGTGAAAAAGCGAATAAATAATATGATCAGAAATATGTAACAAGCAGATGAAGTATTTCATATTACGGATGTTGAGTTTATTAAATATGACCTGTTGAATATCTTCTGTCACAGAAAGTACCGTGAATAGCAGAATATAAAACGGTTGTACAAATGGACGGATGTAGAAATAAATGGGATCGATTTTGTGACCGCGTCTTGATGTTCAACATAAAACAATTTGAAGAGATGTAAAGTGAAAACTTGAAAGCGCGGATGGTGGCTCCTGTGATCTGTATTCATTCACGTTTAATGGTTTTCGTAAATATATTGGAGGGTTGTGGCAACCATTCTTATAATTTTGAAAATTGAAATAAAAAGTTGAAAATTTTTGTCCAGCTAGATGGAGAATTAAAAAATGTAAATTTCAAAAATAGTAGTAAAAAACTTTCAACTTGAAATGGCTATTACGATATAGTAATTTTTCAATTTACCTCGTCACTGTTTCCGGAACTGAATGCCTACATCCAAACGGCGTAGTTTTTGGGTGGAGTAAATATCTACTAGGCCATGAAAATTTTAGGGATCCGTGTAGGTTACATAAAAAAAACTACACTGTTTCAATTGTTTCGGATGGTAACTGAAGAAAATATTTACACATTTTGAAGATAAATTGAATGGGACATTAGCTTAGGCCTACAGATACTGTATCTTTTAATGTATGAGGCATTAAAATTTAATTACGGGCAGCGGAGAATAAATGAAGGAAATAGTCCGACGCAATATTTATTTCTTGAAAAATTACACCAATGTACCAATAAAAATGAAATTTCTGTGTATGTTTACTGCAACAAAGTACACATGGCGCAAGAGGGAGTGAATGAATATTTCATAAATATTATGAAAAGAGTATTTTAAAATGCAAGTTACATTGACTGCGCAGTTCATATTTTGAATGTAACACCGTAGGTGAGACTCAAGCTTCCATCCATTTACCGCATGGAATTATGAATAGTGAATCCAAAAAATTAAATCATTCCATGAAAGGAAAATTGGGTCGTACTACGGTTTTTAGTGAAGATATGTGTAATATATTTAAATAATATGATGTTATACGCGGTAGCAATCAGAATATGAGAAATATACATGGCAATACATATATACCAATTAGAGTATTCATGTGATATTTAATTTAAAATATATATTTTCAAATTCATCCATATTAAGTTGTGATTATCGTAATAAAATTATACTTCAAATGTTTTACGAAAATCCCAGCTCCAAAATCGAAGAAAATATTTTTTACAAGTTTTTCTTTTGAATATGGTTCTATATATAAACATTTACTATATTCCCGTATAAGATATGGGGTGACCAAATTATATAGCAATTAACTCAATATTAGTCTCGTCACATATACAAGCAAAAAGTCCGTTTCAAAAAATACTAATGCAATGGAATCAAATTGTTTGCATGTAAACAGCAGAGTATATTTTATTTTTCGTTTACATAATTTTGATCATATAGAGCGAAGAAACAACTTCATAGGACATAGAAAACAAAGAAAGCAGCACTAAATACCATTTACTAATCCGATTTTTATTATTATGTAGTGTGAAATATTCAAACCAATGGTGGCTTTTCTACTTCTAGCACCCCCAAGGATCCATTTCAACATGACCATCGAGAACATAACATTCATCATAATTTTAACTTTCATCACTGTTACCATGAATTTTATTCTTCATTTATTGTGCTGATGAATAATCATTTTTAGTTGGACCTCTCCGACGTAGAGAGCGTCCGTAGGCATACTAAATTGCATCTTTCAATTCACTGCCCTCACAGATAATATACATATGATATCTGAGATCTCTAATCCACTGTCATGAAGAACCTGCATGATGCACATAGCCATGTCCAATAGAAATAAATTGTGCCGTAATTTCCATTTCTTCCATTACTGAACACATCATCTACAATCAACAATACACACATCCCTCCAATCCATAAATCTAATGCCGCACCTCGCTTGGAAAACCATACAATGTGCATATGAGATTTCAAATGATTATGTAGAAATAATCTTGTAGTAGAGTAACTGGGAGTACCCTTTTCCTGTCTTCTTCATTAGTTCCAGAATTTACAGTGTTCATAATAAGATGCCACTGATGTCTTTGATGATCTTTTGTCAGATTTCTCGCAACTGGAAAAACTTCTTCTATACTTCCAAATAACTCTGCAATTACCTTTGTTGGAAAATCGATTCTTTCCGAAAATGATTCTGTCAATGCAACTTTCATTGTTTCTTGAATATCAAAAGGATCTGACATACCATGCATAGTATGGATGGTATATCCGATCCGTTTGATATTGAGAAATAATGAAAGTTTCCGTTCTGCACTAGTAGTGCAGTACCCATGACTGTTCAACTGTTGCTTCTTGCTGTTGAATAAAACCAGACGACAACTTGCATAATGGTACAGAGATGCCCAATACCATTTTCCCAATTGCGTGTAGGTGGTACAAATTTCTATGTATTCCATTAACCTATAAGCAGCCTACATCCATGCCAAAGTTTTGAAATCCAAAATTTGGTCATATTGGAAACATATGTGGTCACGATGAGAATCTGGATTAAAGGCAGACTGCAATAAGGTCTTTGTTCCATATAGAGGTTCAACAACATATAGTCTCTTCCCTTCCTCGTTCTTCCCATTGAACCTCGACTCTTTTAGATCGACTATCACGAAGTCTTTTGTCATACCCTATACGATAATATTCATCTTTGAAAATACATTCTATCTTCGATGAATTAACATATGCTTTATATCCACTAGATTTGTACACCGTAACACAGCAGAACATCCGGGTGGATTTATATTTGGTGGCAGAGTGGTCTCAGAATGATCTAGTTTTTCACCATGTTTACTTGGTATCAAGACCGCCATTCTGTAATATGACCATTCAGTTAAAACAGATGTTCCTGATGATGGTTCTCTTCTTCGTTTCCCAGTTTTCTTGACTGGTACCTCTCCCTGAATTTGAGGAGATTCATCACTACTGTCGATTTAGATTGGAATACTCTGTAACCTCTTATTGCTTCTAGTTGTCCCTACCATACATCCATGCTCACCAATTACACTAGGTGTCATCTTTCCCTTTGCCAACGGGTCATTTTGCTTGAAACATAATCCCTTTTTTTCACAAGCCTCACGTGACGAGAAGATGCACGGATATCCAGCTTTCCACACCTTTTACAAGGACAATGCTAGAATAGTATCATGCTATTACAAAATATACCATCAATGAATTTCGACATTGTCCTTGTATCCAGAATAACGACATCCATTAGTAATGGATGTCGTAATTCTGGAGACAAGAACCAGTAGTTCCTTCATCGTGGTAGGAACTTCCTCTTCCAACTCTGCGCCTCCCTTACACGTTTTATCTTCCAAAGTATGCTACGCAGTTGAATAAGAATCAACAAGGCGGTAGAAAAGGTTTGCATCAAAAGTACCATTGTTTGGGCTTGCGAAAAATGCTTCTGCAGCTTCCAAAAGCTACGGTACATATCCTTGTCCGTTGCACGAAACAGTACACCACTGTCCAAATAAGTAATATCACTTCTACCAGATTCGTTTTCAATTCCGAATTCCAGTATTGGTCTGACATTTTTAAAAACAACCGGTTTGTTAAAGAACATTTTCCAAACGGGAGCATATCTGTCATATGTGGACTAGCTCTTCCCATCAAGAAAACTGGATTCTTTCAGGTTCTTCCCTATATCCTTTGTTCTTCCTTCATAAAACGGTACACCATAATCTTCTGGAAACGCCTCATCGTGCTTTTTTACACAAGTAAAAGATAAAATCTGTAAAATGAGCCGAAATGATGACCTATAAAATGAGCCGAAATGATGACCTCATATCAGACCGTTCTTGTGCTTCCATGAGTTTATCAGTCCCGCAAATAAGATAAAATGTCTCTCAATTTTCGCCTCTAAGGTATTGAAGTTCTATGAAACTTTCACGGTGAAAAAACGATGTTTAATGCTCTCTTACTGTAATGTCTTCTGTTCTGTGGTCTCGGTCATGATGGTTGTGGGTAAGTCGCCTATTTTCCCGAAAATTACGTCTGTGGTCTTCTGCATTTTTACCCTCCAAACCACTACATCCAGTACCCAAACAGTTTATCGGTATGTTACTTAAACTGCTCGCAATGCTGTGAATATTCGAGAATAGTCTAGAAACCCTAACAGGCGTAGACGGCCTCTGTTTCATCGTGACAGAGACTCTCTCAGAATCTTGATCAATGCGAGTGGGATTAATCTTCGGCATCTCGGGCGCGAGAGATTTTTGCAATGTATCTTGGTACTGACGACGAACCTCTCCACTGTGAAGATTCTGATAGATCTTAATATAACGGAGGATCACGATGGCCCGTCCGTAGTCATACTGAAGAGTCAGCATGTCCAGCTTCCAATAACAGAGTCGCTAAAGTACCGCGTAGATCATGTTTAGTGACTTACGACTTTGCTCCCGACGCAACGACACCTTCTGCACGGCAACAAGTTAAAACCACCCTCACGAATAGATTCTTTCCAAGTGGTTGGGCCTTGAAAATCTTTTCCATCTTTGATGCTTTTCAATCAATGAAAAGAAAAAAACTATCCAGATTCGGTGGAACCGTATTTCAAATTTTCATAAAATCATTAATATCCTTGAAAACGATTATCGTATCATCCGTATAACTTCCGTACCATATGAAAACTTCCGTTTGATTCTCTGCAATTTCTTTCCAATGTCCACTTGACGTTTTAGGAGCTCCTTCCTGGCTTCCAAAAACACCACTCACTTTTCAAACGACATCAGTTCCCATGTTAAGCTTCTGTAACTGACTCCTTTTCGGAAATGCAAGTGTAGGTTCCCTTATTGCTGTCAAGATACCAACACTAAACATTAGATGATTATGATATCCACGAGGCGAATTACGGATAAGGGAGGGTGACTAAAATAGCTTTAGAAGATCCTCACGAGATAGAACGTTGTGATTTTGAGAATGTAATCCCTTTGATTTTAGTACACGTGCTTAATTGTCGATAACGGACGTTAGAATTTCTTTCGGGCATGTAAATATTGCGCCACTTGGAAGAATGTACTTGTAGCACCACTCCATTGCCATACCTCTTTGAATCTACATGAAGTAATTCTTGAGAGTAAAGGGAATGATATGTTCTCCGGTCTTGCTGTTTTTCATATTTGCGACGAATTCAATAAGTTTTTCCCAATGAATATAAGGGTATCAAGGGACCATTCTGTATGACCTTCGGGAAAGAGAATTCGAACAAGATCAAAAAGTAGTTATCGCTGATCTAATTCAAGAACATCTACACCCTGATGATTGCATTCATCGCAAGTGACGATACACATTTTTCGCAGTGATTTAATGTTGGTGGTGGTGGTGGCGTTTGTGGGATTTTTTCCCAAACATGTTGTGCTGTTCCTGAAAACGAAGACGATGGTTTCAATGAGGTAGTTTTTCGTTGTAGCAAAACAGAAGGGAGCAGATTTGATGAAATTTTGTCGCTCAGAAAAGGAGCTTCGGGAAGTGAAGCAGTTAATGGTGGAAAGATACTCTCGAAATCCAAGTCTCTGTTGTCATTTATTTGGACGGTTTCATTGAAATGAGTCATCTCCGACATCGTTCAAAAATTGCACAAAATACCTCTTCGATTGGTTACTTGGCGGTGCCGTACTCTCCCTTGAATGACTGCAACGGTTCCAAACATGATTTGATAAGTGTTAGGAAAAAATCATATCTTTCGCATGGGTCACGTTGTAACCCCCTGTTTCACTGTTCTCGCGGATACTCGTTACTTTGAAATACTAATATATCAACGGGGATTACAGAATTACCTGAAAACCCCTGCCCTCACAACAAAGAAAGCCTTCAAAACACCTAACTGTGGTCAATTGATGAATTATTTTACATTACATGATGCTAATTTTGCATCAGAATCATACTCGCTTCATTACAACATTTCGTCGAGCAGAGTCAAACACGTGGTCTCCTTTAAAAAATCAACGTTTTTGTCCACTAATCTACGGAAGCTGTCGTGTACACTTGCATGTAAAACGTTGGTCAATTTAGTAGACCAACCACTGTAAATAAACTTTTTAACTTACTTCAAAAAAGTAACTGTAAGGCTACAAGCATGTTGTCGGGCACATTATTCGACCTCGCTTCGCTCGGGACTAAAACGGTACCCTTGAACCAATGTTGGCCTCAAACTCGTTTGACAACCCTTACTTATTACACTGGTGATGAGATTTATGAACAAATTTTCCGTTCTCGAGGACGATTTATTTCGATACCGACTCAGCTTGATCAATCCTCACCGTGTCATGACCATTTTATCGATTCGCACCGGTAGAGCCACACGAATAAATTTCATTATTCATTTCACATCTGTATTGGTAACTCCCCAAATAATTTGGAGTGCCGACAGTGTCGGTGCTCCAAATTCTCTATGGAATGACCAATCCAGATGTGAAGCAGGTGGTATCGACCATCTATCACAACAAGAAACTTATCTTCCTTTAGTACAAGAATACCATCCTTTTCGTCGTATAGGTTAGAAATATTGTTAAAGTTTTCATCAAAATCATCATGTTGAAACGTTACTGAGATCATTGGAAAGACAAATTGGCACTGCTATTCTTTAAATGATGCCACGAACGTACAGTGATGTTCATTGTTCACATCTCGGAGTGAGTTTGCAACTTTCTTCACCTGATTCGGAAGAAGCCATAATTCAGTGGAAAAATAATTATCAATTACAAACTTTGTCGGCTCTAGAACCATACCAACTTAATGCTCCTCCGGGCTATTAATCCCTTCATTCACGGCCTTCATTTCTTGAGAGTCCCATCAACAAACTGTGCCTGTGTGTTCCAGTTCCTGAAGCTTCTTTCAGTTGCTTCTATCTGTACTGTGCAATAAATACGGATATGGTGAGTGCTTCCAAATTCCTTCTATACGGACACCGGTAATTTTAATTTTATCCATGTTTCCTTCAGCGCCATTTAGCACCCGTTTTTCTATAAATCTAATTACTTTATTATCCTCATCCCGTTGAACAATGTCTGTACTAGAAAATAAGATAGGTATATCTTCCTGTTCTATTCTGTTGGTTTTTCCTTACCAATTTGCGAATATGACCGCAAACGACAGTCCCTCAGGTAGTGGGGATTTATCCAGACGCCTCCTACTACTCCCTCTCGAGCTCCATCTTTTCCGTAGTCAAATTTCAGGAGCATTTTGTGACATTTTTGCTTCTCCATAGCCGACAACTGTCATTTAATGCGGAGAGGATTTGCGTGTGCTGAAGAGCTTGAAAAAATGTTGTTTCATATGTTTCTCTGCTGGATATTGCTGATCAGTTGATCAGTTGACAGTATGTTGGGCGGGGGGAAGGAAGTTGAGAGTGAATCCATATCATATATACGTTCCGATGCGCGTTGGTATGACCTGAATTTTCTTGTATGTTGGGGGCTTTGATATTGCGATTGTTGTTATTTGTGGCAGTTGATATGAATTTAGTATCTCGTGGCAGTTAATGATAGGGCTATATAATATTACTTCCATCATCAATTGGTTGAAAAATTTTGTAACCATTTATAACGGTGACACGGCGCCAAATTGTAACATTAATTACAAGGATAGTGAAATAGTTGACATACAAACATAGAAATAGGATTGGAAAATGCAATTTTAGTCATGCCTATGAAGCTTGATTTAATTCAGTGTAGTTTTATTCATTTGCGGTTAAAGTGGAACATGGTTCGAGTTCGTCTATACAGATTCAATGCACTTTTGTCGCAATGCGAACGTCTTGACGATGCCGGTGGCAGGTCGATTATCTAACTAGATGAAATTATTGTGTAACACACTTACACAATATGATGTGATACAGTCCACATCACTGTCATGTCATTACTTCTCCATCATCAATACACGGTTTCTATAATCTGATA